>VXAK01000938.1:321434-364397 GCA_013399435.1 Arenaria interpres
CCCCCCCGCCCTTGGTGCAGCAGCGTTTTTTCGGTTCATGTGCAGACCGGAAAGCTATAATGCACGTAGCCCATGGCAGGGAGACGGGCTAGATAATGTATACTTTAATTGGCCGGGGTTTAGAAAGCTGACACTTCAAATATGATAGGCATGTGGGGTTTGAGACTGCAGGAAGAAGGTATGCGGTATGTCCAGGTGCGGGTGTTTGAGTCGCTCTGTTTTTTAAATCATGACGGTTTAAATTTCCCTTTTACTGCCGTAAAATCAGCCCAGAGATACAGTATGGAGTCCTGTAGTATTTTACGTCGACACTAGGGGTGTCTCCTGCTTTTCGCTGCTGCCAAGAAATCAACGCCCTTTTTTAATAAACATTTATTTTAGCCTAAATTATCCAGTACCCTGGCTGCAGGAAGACTCTGGCAGTATTTTGGTTTTACAGCTGGAGAAATATAAGTGGTTTAAACTTTTTCGTTCTTAACCCTTTTAGAACAAGCCTAGCTGTTTTATCGCATTTCGCATTAGATCTCACAAGGCCTGGGAGCCAAAAATGGATTTCCTTTTGTTTTTAAGCAGGGGGTTGCAGTCTTTTCTTTTAAAAAATAAAGTTTTAGTGGAGACTGATGTGCCGTGGTCAGGCTGTCTTTACATGTACACTTTAATGTCTGTTAGATGCGCATTTGGAGAAATATTTTGAAATGTATAAAGGTTTGGTTTCAGTTGCAGGCTAAACCAATGTGCTCACTGAATGCCTTCACACAGTCTTGGGGTACATGAAGACTGTGAGAAAAGAAGGCTCATATTTTGAGAACAAGGTATTGATGAAGTCGAGACTTAAAAAGAAAAAGGCTATGATTAGAAATTACACCATGGTTGCAATATTGGTGATTGCTATGAGTATTTAGATGGACACTGATGATCTTCCACACAGTAGTTGTGCTCTTACTGCCATTGGTTGGGTCTTCTGTGAAAATTTTGTTCTCAAAGACTTGCCTGATGAGATATGCTAACCTGCATAAAAGGAAAGAAAATGTTACTTAACCATGATGCCTGTGTATGTGTCGGTGACCTGTAATGAACCTTTCACGTATGATTAACTTCAGTTATTTTTTTTCTCCATTCTGTTGTAACTAAAGCTGTCCTAGCATCTTTTGGTGGTATAATCATGTTGATTATTACTTTGTGACCTCTTGATCAGTATTTGTGGATTATCAATAGCAATGTATAAATGCAGATGGGAAAAAAGGTATGCTGGGTATTATCTCTTACCAGTAAAGGTGCTCGTTTGCTCACATAAGCAGTAAAAGCCTCAGAGTTTTCACTGTAGGTGTATCAGTATGCTGGTTCTGATAACACCTTGTAGTCTGAAAACCAAGCAAAAACTAAATAGCTGATAAACATTTAAAAAAACCACATTTCATTTAAGTTACCATTCTTCTTACTGTTGTTAGTTACCCTGTGGATATTTTCGCCAGAAGAGTTCACTCTTAATGAAGAGGTAGAGAAGACCTTGTTTCAGCCTTTATTGGAATACTGCAATTCTTTTTCATTTGGAGTACTATTTCTTTTGTGTTCTTTAGGACCAGAGACCTGACAGTTATAGTGAAGAAAGAGGTGAAGGTACTGCTGTGTTCACAGTAGGTAGCTTAAGATAAAACATAAACATCTAGTGAGTCAAAGAATGTAGTTCTGGATAGTTTGATATAGCCAGTTCTAAAATAATCTGTCAGGCAGAGCATAAGATGATGAGTCCATTACATAATGCTAGAAGTAATGTTGATATGCTATTTCTGTCGGAGTTGACTTAGCAAGTTTTTCCTATGAGTAGTATTTTCTAGGAAAAGGTAAATAGCACAGATAGATCCTGTTAAACAATCTTTGTTTTGGATAGATAAATTCTGTTTTCTTGGGATGGTCAGCATTCTGGTTTGTGTCCAGCTCTTAAGCTTTATAGTTGTAGGTCAGAAGACACAGAATTCTGCAGGAGTCACCCAGACCACGTTATGTAGCGCACCCATCTTCTTAGCTAGACTCTCTTTGGTTGTTTTGACTCGCTTTGCCTGAATAGTGGTGCTGCTGGTGCATTTTCTCCAGCTGAAGCTGATCTAACAGTGTTTCTAAATTATGGAAGCTGAGAACCACCAAATCATTTTTTGTGATAAAACAAAAAAGCCCCAGAAGACCATCTTGAATCGTTGTTTACTATTTAGCAGGGAGGGTATTAAATAAGTTGTTTCTTAGCTGAAGAAAAAACTAGTTATTCCATTACCAAATGATAATTTCACTGCTAATCATTACAAATGTCTGAATAGTCAGTTGAGTTTTGTAATAGGTGGCAGGAACTGAGGGGCACTTGCATGGTTTGTCTTACGTCTTACAGCCTGTTGGTGGTCTTCTGCCACAGGTGCAGTAACTGGTCTAGGATTCAAACCGTGAAGCTCATGTGTAGGTCTTAAGAAGTATTGGGTAGGCTTATTTAAGCCAGTTTGTTTAATAAAAGATTTATTTTGTAAGTCATTTTCAGACGTATAGTTTAGAGGCCAATTTGAATATGCAAGTTTGCTTAACTCTGTGATCTACAAAAGAAGACAAGATTCTATTGAGGGAAGAGGAAAGAGATTTTTAAAAAGTAATTATATTTTTTCACTATTTTTGTGGTAGAATTCTGTCTTTATATGGTTAAACTATTGATTTAACAGTAGGGAGGAATGAACATTGAGTAGTTTAAGGTGGAATGGTTTGTGGTGGGCATGCCTCAGGAACTTCAGAATATTCATCTTCTAAGGCACCTGACAGCACTAAAAGGGAAGCTTTCAGGGAGTGAGATTAATAACATGTAAATTGTGTTATGTTTTTTTTTATTCACATCTTAAAGGAAATGGGGTTATCTTCTGTCAATCAGTGCCAGAAAAGGAGGTTTCAGTAATTCTGGTATTTCTGGGGAAACAAATGAGGCAGAAAGGCACATTTTTAGTGCCAAACCGTTTCTTGGTCTGCTTCTGCCTCCTCATTTCCCTTCTTTTTGTCCCTTTCAGAAAGACATACAAAAAGCTGTTAAGGTGTAGCCAGGCTCCTATAAGAAAAAAAAAAAAAATCAGTTTTGGTTAATGGAATGCATACTTTCAAGGAGAACTGAATCTAGCAGTGAAGATCTTACAGCTGAGTGTTGCATCAGTGCTTACCTGGCAGTGTTGCAGGAGGAATAGCTTTCTTTAATTGTCTGTGTGCTTAATAGTGTTATCCTGCTGTAATTCATAAACTACACTTGCTTAAGATGTTTCAACATTGCTTTGATTTCCCTGCTAGTAAAATAATTCTTCTGCTTTCCCTCACCCTTTTTACTGCCCGTTTTTAGCTAAGTTTTGTTAAAGAAAATTATATCCTCTCCTAAAATGTTGTAGGTCTTGAATGGTAGTTGAGCATGAAATTATATGAAATGGTGACCAAAAATCGTGTTCATATGAAAAACTTCTTTGTAATTTGAGCTAATACATCACTTCTTGACAGCAATTTGCTCTTGATATCCTTGCCCCTCCTCTTTCCTCCCCTCTGCTCTCCCTGCTCCTGGTAGTATCATTTGTGAATTTCTAATTGGGAGAAAAATTACCTTGTGCTGCTCTTTGTTGATTAGCAGCCAGTTCTTTTAGTGACACATTTCCCTGTTTTCCATCCTTTCCTTCTTCTGGCCTATATGTTTTTCTCTTCCAAAGCTTGTTTGTTCCTGTGGGTCCCCTGCAGAAGGACCACAGGGGCAAAGGGGGCTGGCTGTTCCCACGCTTCCTACATACTGGTTCTTTGCCGAAATCATCAGCAGAAATAGGGAAGGTGCTACTGTGTGATGTCCTTGTCATGATCAAACTCCTCTGCTTCTGGAGGAGCAAGCGCTGCAAGGATGGGGGAGTAAAGATTGAAATGATGGGGAAGGAATGATGAGAGGCATGGATCTACATCAAAAGAGAGGAGTGAAAAGTGCTTGTGCTTAAAGGTTACACAGTTGGAACCTTCTGAGCAGGATATTGTAAGAAAATAAGTATCTTGTTTTACTTTCATGCCCCTGTTAATTAAAACAGAAAAAAAGTTGGAACTCCTGGAAACTGTAAGAATTTTATTGGCTGTACTGATTATATAAATTACTTAAACATGTTCTTTCTTTCTGAAAGACCGTAAGAGTGTGTCTTGCTGTGTTCTTGTGAAGCTGATAAATACTGTCCTTGTTCTACAAATGAAAAAGGTTGAGGGCATGGTGGGGTAATAACTTATCCAAGGCTCTCTTTATTGTTTAGAAGTTAACATTAGGATGTGATGTGGGAAATGGATAATGTGGTTGTAGCTCTGAAAAGAAATATGTCTAAACCAAATTAACTGCTACGAATTTTGAGGTCTTGAGGCTGATGAATTATTGGAGTCAGAATGCAGCCACTAAAAACGTGCTGTACACTGTCCATTTGGCTTAAAGCGTGTGATGGTGTGCAGTGATTGAAAGCTTGGTCATATGCTATCTTCTTTCAACATTTCTGTAGCATTGTCTTAGGCACTTAAAGTGACTTCTTCTAAAGATTAGACCTGGAAATGGGCCCTCCACATCCCATAAAAGCTATTCAGTTTCTTAGATGTCAGTGGCCTAAAGTAATCTTGACACCAGCAGTTTGAGAAAGATCTGCTGCAAAGATTGCCTTAGTGTGCTGAATGGAGTGGGACGCACTTGGATATGGACCAACATGTTTTAATCTGGAATAGATAGGTCTTTTAGTATACCAGTTCAAGTATTCTGGGAATATTTTCACTGCTGTTGCCCTGGATCAATGATCAGGCAGCTCAAATGACTTGAAATTCATGGTTTCATAATGATTTTTAGTACAAGACCAGAAGCAATGCATTCTGCTTGACATATGATGTTGCTAGATTATTTTGGTCCCCGTTTGAAATACTGTATTTCTTTAGTAATATTGAATATCGAGATAAGTTTAACCAGGGGTAAACTTAAACTATGGCTTATCTTCCTATTCAGATCTGTTCTGTATCATTGGAATGGCAAAAGTTTGTGGAGAGGTTTTTTTTTTTAAAGTTTCAGCTGTGTTTAAGAATAAAACCCACATCTTTCAAGTGAAGTGATTTTTGGAGTGACAGTTCTTTTAAATAGGAAAATTTAATCTTGACATTTTATGTGGCTTTCTAAATGTGTCACTTGAAAATTTTAATTTGGTAACTATGTTTTATTAGGCCTTTTTCATGTACAGAAAGACCATTAAAATGTTTTATGTTGCTTTTAGATTGTACCTAGCACAACCACAGCTTTAACTGCTTGGGAAAACTATGGAGATGATGCAGACCAGGCTGGAGACTGTGTCTGACTTGCTTGTAACTTGACAGTGAGTCGGCCCTGCTATTGATACTCTGTTCCACAAATAAGGAAGAATCCCTAGCCATATAAATAATCGTCTTTAGCTGTGTTAAAGAAGTCTCAGAAACCCTTTAAATGCTTTGGATGAAAGGACAGCATTGTTCGTGAACCACCAATAAAAATCTTGGTTTCCAATCCTTAAGCAGGTTGTGCCCATTTAATAGATTCGGGTGGATATTTGTGAAGTCTGTTGTTGATGGATGATTTTAAGCAAACTGTTAGGGCAAAGAACCAGAACTCCCCCAATAAGCTGATATTCTGCCTATTTCCAAAACCTTATGCAGGCAGCTGGAAGTTCACAAACACTTTCTATCACCTAAGTTAGGTAAAGTAGGAATTAAAAAATGTAGTGAGACATTTGTTAGTTAAAGAACTGTAGTGAGAATTTGGGAGGGGCAGGAGAAGGAGGGATGGGGTAACAGATAGGAAGCCAGGGTTTATATGTTTCCAGGAAGAAACCCAGCTACTGGAAAAGTGGATTCAGCTGTGATTCTAACAAGAACATAACCGTAGGATCATCCTGAAATGCAGTGGAACTTCTTTTCTTCTTCCGGTATATTTGTGACAAATAGGGGGGCTTTTTACCATTTATTTTAAGCAGCTGGAAATTTTGGGAAGGAAGACCTCAGGTACAGTACTCCTCTCTTTTTCTACCTGTTCTCCATTGTAGCCCTGTGAATAGCTCCTCTATGTATGTTTTATCAGATGTTTGGGGTTTTTTGTATTCGGTAGTAAAAGACAAAACAACTGCTGCTTCACCGCTGACTCTGCAGGTTCTGAATAGCATCACTGAAGTTGAAAGAAGTCACTTGAATTCCCTCTGCTCAAGGATACTGTGGCTGGCAGAGAGGACTTTAAAAGGAGTTTTTCTGAAACAAATACCACAGATATGGTAAGAAGTTCTCTTATGAAGGAGAACTTCTCGTGTACTACTTGTGCATGATGCCTGAACTGTTTTCTCAGTGTTGTGTATATAATGATGTTCCCTCGGGGAAGTTTAATTTAGTATTGAGCCACTGCTTAACAGGCTTAGCACCTTGGTATCTGAGCAGTCATTCGTCAGTTTTTTTGATAACACTGAAGGAACTCTTTGCAGATTTCACAGATAAAAGCCATGTAGAAAAAAAATAACGATAAATAGGAGAACATCTAAACAGCAATAACAAAAGACGCTGTATGAATAAATAGTCTTGATTTTTATATTTAAGTGGATTATCTTAGCACTCTTAATCGCTGTCCTTCATAGGGGCATCTGGTAAAATAACTGTTCCCTACTTATTTTTAAACTTTTTCAGGGATTTTTATAAAAATTGTGTTAGTTTTTCTGAAGTATTTAATTCAAAACACTAAGTTTGTTTATTTTATTAATACAATTAAAGCATTTGCATTGGATACCCCTGGTGTCAGTTTTTTATTTCAGTGCATTGGAAAATCAGATTAGTGACAAATGTAACTTATAAAATATGACAGGTTAGTAAGTTTGAATCTCATGTGGTCTTGAATGTTAGAGTGCCACTGTAGTGTTGGTGCAGCTGAGTTTGCCAGAGTTCAATTCTGAAAAACTGTCTTTTGAGAGGCTTTGAAAAAATGAACAGTGAGCTAGAAGGTGGCCAGATTCCTTTTCTGAGTGAGAAAACAAAAAGTCTCGTGTGTAAAAGGAACTAAAATTGAGGGGAAGTAGAAGATATGGTGATTTAAAATTTTGGCATTGTATGTTATGATATAGAATTACTGTAATGCTCTGTAGTAGGGGGCAGAGCACCTAAAGATTGCAGAAAATTAGGAAGAGTTGGTTTGAGTGAGAGAGTGGGTGGGTTTTAGCAATGGTTTTACCTTGGCTACTTTCTCAGAGGTATCATTCAGCATCTGTGTAGTGTCATTTGATGGTTTGTCAAGTCAATCCATGTTACCCAGCATCTTAAAGAGTAGTTAAACTGCTTATTTTAAAATGAGAAGTGCCTTTGATTTGCAGTTCAAATTACAGACTGGTGGACAAATGTATACAAATAATATGCTGCCTTGAAGGGTCGCAAGCGGTAAATTTTTGGAAGTATGGCCTATGAAGAGGTAAGATGGGAAGTAGCAGAGAGATGGTAGGTAGCCTGTGGCTCTGTGAGCAAATCATGTGTGTGGGCATAGTTGTGTCAGGTAGTCTCTGTGGAATGGATGTAGTTATTGACACTTGGACTAGGACAACTAGATTTTTGATTGTGTGCCTCCAGAGAAACTGGTAATTATTACTGGAAGTCACTGGGGCTCTGGAGGCGTCTGCTGGGCTTATTTCAGGACCTGCGGACCCTGTATATACCAATAATTTTTCTAATGCTGCTCTGTGTGTACATTTAGAACTTAAGAAAAATTACGGCTCTTCAGGACAGCTGCTTTTAATTTTATTGCTAGTTAAAGCTTTAAATAAGCTTTGATTTCTGACAGGATGAAGGAATCTTTTCTTTAGCAAGTGCTATGGATCTTTACCAAAAATAATAGTAACATCTATAAGTAAGTAAGATTTTTGGATAATTCTTCAAACATTTGGCATATGATTGTTTATAAGCTACTGGAACTGGGTTGGAATTCTAATGTAATCTTCTGAATACCCTTTTAATTTGTAGCAAAAGTGGTAGATGACTGTATTTGATACTGCATGTTAGATATTTACATTCCTGTACATAAATATAAAAAGCAAATCAGTTCCTGCACTGAAGAACTTAACCTAAAATATTCTATCCTTTTAATTGCTTTTGAATATTACTTCATATAAACAACTCCTGAATGAACATGACCTCAGCGTTATGATTAAAAAAAAGTCAGTATATTCTCCGTGACACAGGTCATGTAAAGAAAACTGTTTTGAGATTTTGGGATATTCCATGGCAGTGAAAACCTTAATTGAAAGCGCTGAGGCATTTGTGTTTGATTATGTTTCTTTTTTATTTCCTTTGATCCGGAGCTTTTTCAGAAAATAAATTCCTAATTTGCTGGAAATTGTAAGCATTCACTTAACAGGTCTTCCAGCTTAATGTTTTGTAAAATTCTTGATATTTTAATTGTAATGGTTTTGATCCCTCTGTGTTGGATCACAGTGTTGGTAGGGCCTGTTTTCAAACCGTATGACTCATCTTTATTCTTTACTGAATTCTTCATGAGTCCTTGAGTGGCATAAACTAAACCAGAGCTTGTTAAAATGTCTCAGTTTAATAGCTGACAGCTGTAAGTTCTGATGAAGTTATTTTCCTTTTGAAAAAAAAAGAAAAAAGAACTAAGTATTCAGATTAGTGTTAGCTATTAGAGACGGTTAAAATCCTGGAATAAAGTCTATTTTGCAGGTTCTGTATCTATGCAACAACTCCCCTTCAGCCTAGTCTGCTTCTTCCTTTGATTTGCACATCTTGCCCATTGCTACATCTTTGCCTCCTTGACTGTTTTCTATTCTTGTGAGTTTGTGAAATCAGATCCAATTTTTGAACTTTTTTTTCTGTTTTCAGATACATGTCCTTTACACAATTTCTTGCAGTGTTCTTCAGCCTCTTTTATGATAGATCTTGAATTACGTTTTATCAGTTTTGTACTTCCCTTTGATCTTTGTTGCTATACTTGTTTCCTTTTTATATTTTCTTGTTGGCCAGCTGTAAGACACTTAAATCTTTTTTTCAAACTCAGATTTCCCTTTTTCTCACTAAGTGGTATTAAACTGTTTATAAGTTCCTTAAATGGGAAGAAGGGCTGATGACAGCATCTACTTATGCAACCTATTTCTGTGCTCTTGTATCTTTACATCAAGTCCTGTGCATTAACCTGGGTCACTTTCGTGAAACTTTTAAGTCCTTGTAGCATAGCCTGTGTGAATTGATGTTCTCTGAGCTGATACTTCCCCACTCAAGGATATTTAACTCTTAAACTGTTAGTAGAGCGTTGTATGCAGTAGAGTTGCATCAGCTTTCTTCTTCCAGGCCTTCTTACATCTATTTAAAGATACCTGCTTCCAAAGCATTAACTTTTGCAGTTCACTCATTCCTGAATACCCTGTTAAAATCTAAAATTTAGGATAATAATTTGGTAGAGAAAGATGCACTGGTCACATTGTTCTTGAGTATTTACAACCTTTCTGTGAATAGGGAATTATATTCAACTGTAGTATAGTCTTTTACAGTAAGTAGTATAATACTGTTACCTGATGCAGTATAATCTGTTATCTTCATTTCCAGAATGTATTTTTGCTGTTTTCCCTCAGCAAATACCTCTTGCAGCAGTACAGAGAATCTGCTCTGACTAAAACCCTCTGAAAAAACAAAGCCTTCTAATCTTACTTTCTGATCCTGATCTCCCGTTCTTTGCTTGCACAAGTCAGTGAACAGTTTACGGTGAGGGAACTTTAACAGATATGTTGGGAACAAACACATTAGTTTGTATGTTTGTCGGTTGCTGTTGGAGCATAACATGTTCCATTTCATCTCCAGCTGGGTTCTCATCTTTCATATGTGCCTCAGCCTGACACATATGCGGGATCCAGCTGATCAGTCACGCGCAGGACCGTAGCCATTTCTTGCAGAAGTTGGAGGGGGAGGTTTGTTTTCTCTACCGGGGGTTCCGTGGCCACCGTAGCTCCTTCTCTACTTCTGGAAAACCCTCTGCAAGAAGTATTATTAGTCCTTTCTAATGCTCATACCGTTGCTGAGGAGTAGGAGTGTGAAACTGGTCTAATGATTATCGGTTTTCTTCCTGCCTGTAGAGTTAGGGCTTACAGTGCTGTGTCTGATCTTGGTACAAGCACAATTGGGAGGTTCAGAAACTTCAAAAGACTGGGCCGCCCTTATTTTTTTTTTGTATTTGGAGTGTCACAAATTGTATTTTGAAGAGGTAGAGTGTTTGATTCCACAGCTGTTCATAATGCTTGCCTTTAGCTTTTTGAAAATTACTCCAAAACTAAGTTTAAATTTGCAAGTAACAAGTACCATAACTTTCAGTGACAGTGATTCACACAACATACTAAAGCATGTTTAAAAAACAATGCAGAGAAAAGAAAGCCTACCTTTCACATCCCTCATCAATCCAGTGGCAAAAGTGCTTGACTGTGGAAGCAGTATAGAGAATATAACTAATTTTTTGACTGTTTCTGTTATATTTTTGCAGGGAGGTATTGAACTGCCAATTAACTCGGCAGAGTTTTCACTGGGATTGTTCTAGAGAGCTGTTTCCTGAAGCTTCCTAGTTCTTTTTGGTTTTATAGTACCTGGAAGTACTGAGAATTAAATTGGTGTAATTGAAAGCAGCCTCATGAGAGTATATTTATATATATAGCAAATGATATTTCAATATGGCTTTTGGTCAAGTTAATATCTTCTTGTAAAGTAACTGTTCCTATTTCTATGTAGGTCAGTCAGTGATTAATTATCTGTTTTAATGGACCACTGTTTAATGCTTTGTGTTGGAGTGGAAGTTTTAGAACATTGGTTTCTGGGAAGGTACTTCGTACAAAAACTGTTTTATCGCCAAATTGTTACAGAGAAAGGGAGAAGCCGAAAGAGCTCTAACTGCCTGCTAAATATTTGACCTGTAAAACTGGGTATTTTGACTCTTTTGGGGTAGTTTTGTCTTTCTTCATTGGACAGACCTTAAGATGCTAAATAATAGTTTAAGTATGATCTGTTTTAATTACTGGTGGAGATCTATGTGACTTTGTAGTCCCTCTGGCTATGATGCTTGCATACTTTGGCTTAATGTTTGGAATGAAGTTTTGCTTCCTTTGCTCTATATGTTTCTTTATTTTTCCAAATCTGAAGTTGTTCCTTCACACAAGCATGACACAATTTACTGCTTGCAGTAGTTTAGATTTTCTGTGTTCTTATTCGCCAATGAATGGAAAAAATTCCTTCTTACTAATGAAGTAATTATATCAGAGAAGATCATAAATGCCTGATAACCAATTTATATCCATCAGTTTCCTGAAGAACAAGATCAAGATGATACACTTTATTTTTTTTCCCTTTAGTATCCCATTAATTGTAAGTTGATGTAATTTCTTTATTAAGATGTTGACCCTTAATTAATAATCCCATGACACTTCAGTCACGTGTTAAAATCTTCAGTCATGTTTTATGCTTTCACCCATGCTGTTTATTGTAAGCTTTTGCACTGTGTACTGAGAAACAAAATTGCCTTCTTTGAAATGCTCTCTCAAGCTCTTCAGCTCCACTTCTGTTATGCATAAAGATTTATATTTTTTTAAATTTGTCATTGATATGTCTGTTGCCTTGCAGTCTTCTCTTTATCTTCTACCTTGTTTTGTACTTGGATTACAAATTTCTTGTTTGGACAGCATGGTCTTGTTTTCCTTTTCACTAGCGTGTTCTTTGTCAGTGTAACAGCACAGTCATGGGGTGGATGGATTTGGAAACTATTGCAATTATTTTTAAAGTTGGGAAAGAAGTCTGCTGTCATCCCTTTAGGTAAGGGAATTGAATGAACTTCACTGAAGAGGCTTGCGTAGTAAACCTAGTAAGAGATTTTGTAGGTGAAGCCATTATGTTAACAAATACATTACTGTCTTGCAAATTTTTGGTGAGAAGCAATGGAGGACCAATCTGTCTCACCCCAAAGACTTTTTAATGTAAACTCTTAATTGCATCAGAACTTCAGAACTTTGATTAATGGTGACAGAACTTTATTGTTCCCCCACTGAAGTTTGTGTTGCTTCAGAATCTTTCTGGGAAACTCCTTTCCTTGGCTTTTGAAGAGTTCATTATTCATTTATGCACTTAAAATTACAGGGTTCTTAGAATTTTCAAGAGTGATGCAAGCTTTAGAAATGCCAGCTCTATAGTGATTGCCTAAGTAGACTGGATTGTTGCCTCTCAAGAGTAGTGGCAGGGAACTGCCAAATTGAAATTGTCTAATAGCACACAGGGAATTGTACCTTAGCTCATGAAGTTAAAACTTCTGTTCCTGTGACTCTTTCTCTCAAGTTCTATTTGCAGCTTGTGATGCTTATGGACGTTTTTGCAATGAGGGATCTTGTTATTTTGTATGAGAGTTTGTGTTTTCTCGTACATAGGATGTTCTACTTGTCTTCAAATAACGAGATTTATTTGGTAGTTTTGTGAATGTGATACAATCTTTTCTCTGCCTCATCTTGTTTTAAAAACTGTTTGTCTGTAGCACTGTTAACAGAAAGCTTTAATATTCACACATTAGAGATACAACAATGGAGTTATGTTAAGTTTAAAGCAATCCAGTTATCCTTGAGGTTTTTGTTGTCCACATAGAACTTGCGTTAAATAACTTCTGGGGATTGACATGTATGGAGTGAATGGTGTTATCAGTGTGCTCTGACTTGGTGGCCCCTTTTCTTCTCCAAATGCAGGAAATGGACTTTGCAGTAGAGCTGTCTCCCATCTATGATCGTGCTTTCTTCTTAAACAGTTTTACAAACTGCTTTCTTTGGTGTTTCTACTAGGTCTTTATGTCTCATTGTGTCTTAGGTGACTTTTTTTTTTCTTGAGGACACTTTCAGTTTATCTGCAGATGAGTAAATAGTTGTGTGTGTGTATATGTAGATATGTGATTAAACCAAGTACTTTATCCTGTCTTCAAGGTCATGCAAGTTTAGATTTTTGCTGAAAGCTCTGCAGTTGTGACAGGGTTCAGATAGGAAAACCTATGGCATTTATATATATGAATATAAGTCATATAATCCCTGCTGTAACTGGACAGACTTTACAGATTGTTTTTCGGTCCTAAACACTTTGCATTCCATTTTTTATTCTATTTGACTAGATATGTTTTATTTCTGTCTTTCCTTTTAATGTTAGTAAAGCAAAAGGGCATATTAAAGATAAAGGCTGAACCCTCTTACAATTAGAGTCTTGATTCCCTTAGTTTTCCTGTCTGGTAGAGGCTTTGGCAACAGTAGCTATCTCTAATTTCAGGTTCCCTTCTTGCTTCATTGGTATAGGGCTTCCCTGTGATATCCTAGAATAGCTACTTGACTGTGATGGCCTTAAGCCATTAATATCTCATTTTGGAGGAGACCCGTGGACAGTGGAGGATTTAAATAAAGCATAGCAGAAGTGACTGGCCAACTGCCAGCCAGAGGACAAGTGGCTTCCCTTAAAATGACTGACAGAGCTTGAACAGAGCCAGGACTGGATTAGACGGTGACTAAGGAGTAAACTGCAGGCTTTTCCGAAGGCTTGTGTAGTCTTCTTGCTTCCCACGTCCTGGGAAGGGATGCGGTAGGACCTGGTGTATATCCAAGAGGGAAGACTCTTCTAAAGAATCATCGCTACTTCTGTGAACAAATTGAATAAATGTATCCAAAATCAGGTTTTTGTAGTAAAACTTTTTCTTTTTTTAAAGGAGGCAAAGGGAATTATAACACTTACTCACTGTACTTGCAAAGAACAACAATGCCAGAATGGTGTAACAGCTTTAACCTGGCTTGATCTCTACTGTAATCCAAATCCGGCAATCCCCTTTGCCTTGGTTCATTATCTCTGATGTCTACAATTTAAATACCATGTTCAAGAATTAGGTATTAATCTTTTTTTTGAGTTTCTCCAATACTGAAGGTCATGGTGTGTTTTCTTTAGAGGCAGGATTAGCAAGTTTAGGCTACTTTGGGGATAACACATGTAAAACTTGAAATCTTCTCCTTCCAAAGGTAAGTTAAAACTAGCTGTGGTTTTTCTTTCCAGTGCTGCCCTTTCTAAAGTACAAAATGCTTGTAGCCTTCCTTAATGTTTGCTGTTGATTAGAATTCAGGTAAGATATGGAGTTGGAATATTAACGGCAGCTGTAAGGTCTAATCTGTCCCTTTTACCTTTGTGTCATTTACCTTTGAGTTAAGATCATATGTAAAATCTGAGCACTGATAGAAGTTCAGTGGTTTATCGGAATCCTAGTAAACTTTCCAAGCAGTGCAGCTGAAAGTTTTGGGCAAAGGATTACCATAGCTTCAAGGGACGATGACTACACTCATCAGCAGGTATAGGAGAGAGCACAGTTTATGCTGCAGTCCCAGAATGGAGACCATAACTAAAGATGAAGGTAGAATGGAAGAGTATGTTGGCAGGTTTATCTTCTTGGCCTTAAAGAGGTAGGTGGAATTGGAACAGAGATGCTGAGGAGTTGGGGCTGGATCATGCTAGGTGGTTTTATCGTCTTGAAAATTGGTGCTGCCAGAAAATGGAAAATGCCTCTACCTCGTGAAAGGAAACCATAAATCGACTGGACAACAATGTGTTAACTAAATAAGATATACTTTTTTTTTTAATCCCAAATGAGACTTGTCTATTTTCTCTAAAACTTTTGGATTTTTTTTTTAAAGAGAGAAGATTATTAGTCCTTCTAAACGAACTAACACTTCAGTTGTTAGATTACTTGGGCCATTAAAGCATGCTTCTCGGTTTTTTCAACTCTTGTAGAAGCAACATTCAGATAATACTTGTGTATGTGAATAAAAAAGTAGAGAACACGTTAACAATCCCTTGGTAAATTTGGAGTTGAAAAATCTGTACACTTTTGCATTAAGGTGCAAGAATTACCTGATAGCAGTTTTCAGTTTCTCTCCTGTTTATTTTTTTGTGAGACATGTTTGGTTTAGTGGCTTCAACATGAGAAGATTCAAGTATTGAGTAGCTGAGTCAGAGAAGTTAAAGATCATTAGAGAAATCCCTAAATAAAATAAATTCTTGTACTAGAATAAATAGCCTTCCTGTAACTTTTTTTCCTCATGCATCGGGTTTTCCCGATGACCAACAGTCATGGTTGGGAAAGCAAATGTGTCCCAAACCCACTTGGAATAACTTCAAAGCAAGTTCAAGTATGGGTTGTTTATTTGGTTTTTTAAAATATATAGGGTGCCTCCTAAAACTTGGTGGATGTTGAATCCATTTCTTATCTCTGTATACCTAGGGAAATCTTAACAGCTCGTAGGAAGTACTAGATGAATACCGAGATTTAAGGTCAGTACATACATTTCATAGTGTATTTTTGTAGGGTCCAGGAGAAAATAAGTATAATCCATTGCTGTAATATGCACTGTGTTTCTGGTTGGCTAAAGAATCAAAGAAACAAAGGGTAGATACTCTTCCATAAAAACAGTGTTTGTTCTTTTGCTAACATGACTTTCCAAGTTCTATTTGGTAAAGACCATGTTACCTGTTTCTTTCATGACCGGCGCCGTTCTGTGAATTCAGTATACGATAGCAATTCTAGAGTTTTGTTAAGAATAAAAAATATCAATTTTAATGGGAAGTTTTACTGAAAGAAGAGCAGGAGAGCACAGCTCGGAAGTACCAACTAAATATCCAAGTCTTTTACTCACACTTGTGGTCTCTGCCACTTACCTCATATCATTACTGCTGCTGCTTTGTTTTTCTTCTTTGCCTTTTCTTTCCTTTTTCTTCTGTAGTCCCTTGCTTTTCTGGGTACCCTCTAAGAATTCCTTTCTCATTTGTAACCTGTTTAATTCCTCCTGTAGCACATGTGGACAACTGAATGTTAACACCAAAGGGTAAGAAAGGTGCCCAGATTTAACAATCTGAATGCCAGAAGAAGAATGAGATGGTTTCCAGCCTTCAGATAACTATACTGGACTTCTGGCCAGACAGGATGATGACTGTGAATTATGTCACGGGACTCTTCCACAGCTTTGGTTACAAAATTGAGTGGGGCATAATCGGAGCAGAGGTTGTGAAAATTGTGTAATTGTGAAGGTTCAATAAATTGTCATCTTAGTTGGATTCAGCTTGGAAGTCTTGCATCTTAAACTGCTGTCGTACAATTTTAGCTTCAGGATTAGAGGGGCAAGGAATTAGGCTGCCCCTCAGAAGAGTGAATGGATTTATTGATGGCCTAGAAAAATAAGGTAAGATTGGGAGGTGTGGTACAGCATACTGCTAGAACATATTTAATTTTGGAACTTACTGAATGTGAGGCAGGTGTCAGGCATTTTAAAGCATTTCTTTAATTCCCTCTGTGGGTCATGACGTTAGAAATTAGGTTGAGAATTTGGGGTCACCAGTGAAATTGTCACTGCTCTTAAGTTGCTCGAACTTCTGCATGTCTTCTTATTTAATGCCCTCTAATTTCTTGGCTTTGCTAAATTCTTTTGCATCACAATACCTGACTCAACATTAGCGTTATCATTAGGACCTCAGAGATAGATGTATTTTCTTAGTACTTGAATAGAAGTCTTGTACTAGAGAGCTGCTAATTCCAAGGAGCTAGTATTTGGGGGAGTTTGCACTGTGGGTCTGGAATACTTTTATGCAAAGCAACTAAGTACTTGCTTTGTTGTTTTAAACGTTAATTTCTAAATTTTGGCAGTTAGTCTGCACTATTATCAGCTCTTAATTTAAACCCAGTCTTGGTTTTGGGTAACTGTGTTGTCATGTTCCAGTTTTAAGTGAATTTCTTTTACTGGCTGTTATGAAAAGCCTAAAAGATGACTTAATTACTCTGTCAAGCAGAAATGCCAAATTCCCTAGCAATCCTATCTGTGTCGTCTCCTTTAAAAGTTTCTGTTTGTAGTGTACAAATTAGATATTTCTGTTAAATATACTGGAAGATAATCAGGAACATGTTTTTCCTGATTCGTGAGCTCCTCTCAGGCTAAGACACAACTTCTCTGTGTTGAGTAGTTTGTTTGATGAGGGTGGTTTGGTTTTTTCTAACCAGATTTAACAAAAAAAAAATGCAAGTAGCTTAACACTTGTTTCTGAACGGAGTAGATGAAGGTGTTTTTCTTGCTGCTTTTTTCCAGTCAAACCTTATTCCTGTTTGTCTTGTTCTAAGCCATATTTGTTGTGGTGACTACAGAAGCTTTGGGTATGTCTTTCATCTGTGCTCTGTTAACTTCTTTTAGCCTCTAATTGCGCCAGTAAGTCACATACGAAATGTACAAATCACAGTAGGTGAGATCTGGTATGTTTTTGTAACCAGCATTTAATTGAGAAATTCAAATGTTAAAGTGGCTTAAAGCTTCCTGGGCTTTGTCTGAAATTCATTTTAACAAATACTTAAACCACTGTGGATGTGTCTATATGGCGTGTTCTTTTCATGCAAAAGCTTTTGCAGCCTTGATAACAAATAGCATCCTCTTTAGTTTGCCAGCTTGGCTGGTAGTTGTTGGTGAAGAATTCAGTGCCAACCTGTGACAGCCAAACTAACTAGGAACTTCTTTAACAGCCATAATTAAAAAAAAGCAACCCAAAACAAAACTAAACTTCTCTTCACCGAGCTGGCAGTTCTTCATTATTAAAACTTTGTGAAAATGACCATACGTGGAAAATGAGCTTGAAGGAGGACAAGGAGGAAGAAGAATGCTCTGCAACAGGTAATCTTCATTAATTGTTAATTTTGGTGGTATGGAGAAGAATGAGAAAAGATAGGGAAGCATTTTGTATGTTTGTGGAGGAGGAAGGGTCTTTTGAATAGACTCTTCTTAAATACTGCCTGCCAGCCTCTGCCTTCTTTTCTCTTAGCACTCCCATTCTTTTTTACTTGTAGTAGTGGATGATGGAAAACAGCTTTTTGTGTAACTTGAGAATTGAATTTGATTATCTTGATAATCCCTATTTCTGACCCCCAGCAGACATGGCCTGGTTAACAGTTTCCCTTGCACAAAACAGTTTGCTTCTTGTGATAACAAAGATATTTAGTAATTGGTGCAGGAGCAAATTGAGGAAGCAGAACATATAGCGTGTCGACAACACCCCGTGATGGGCCCACGCATCCAAAACAGATGCAGAAACACTAGTGATGTTCCGTTTCTGTGGGGAGCTTTGGTGCAAAGGTGTAACTGCAGCATCAAGACAGTTTGCATGTATAAGGCTACCTAGAACAAACATGACCTTATTACACGTTTTTGTATATTGCTGCAGAAATTGTAGTAAATCTCAGATTTACTCTTGTACATGTACTAAACAGATTTTAGGAGACTGCTCTTGCCACTTGTTGAATTAATTCTTTGCATGCGGAAACAAATCAAAAGCTTTGAAACCATCTAACTTTTAAACCGTTCCAGGATTTCATTTGTATTTGTAGTCCCTCACGCACCACCTTCTGAGGACTAAATTTGGGATAAGTCCTAAGCTAACATCGTGGCTGGCTGGCATTTAAACACATTTTCTGCTTTTATTACAGCAGAAAACTAATTGAAGGCTGATACTAATTTAAGTCTCTGAACTATCCACAAAAAGATGTACATCATGCAGAAAAGTAAAACAGAGCTGGAAAGTGCGTTCTGCTCATATATGCTGAAGAACTGTTTTGCGGTCTGATGTCTTACTGCATACAAGCTGTTTTGTATAAACAGCTTCAGCTAAGAATTTAGATTCTGCTGCTAATTTAGCTAATTGCAAATTTCCTTTTTTATTTTCTATCCACAGCTCTTCATGTCTTTTGCTAAGAGGAAGCTTGTCAAGATAATTGCCCTTAACTATCCTACCTTGGAGGATCCTGTGTAAAACTGATCTTAAGAAGAGAGAACGATTTGTATTTGAAGTAACTGCCAAAGAAAGAGGAATCAAGAAACTCTTTTTAATGGAAAATCTACAGGAGGAAAAAAGGCTAAAGTCTGTTAATAGGTTACCCTTAATCACTAAAAAGGCACAGCTGCTGAAAGGAGAGAAAAGAAGAATAATTAGTAGAGAATAAAATTGCAAAGAACATTTTTATTCTTAAAGGGACAAACTACATGTCATATGATCTCTGAAATACTTCGGTGACATGTTTTGACCTCTCTCTAGTAAACTGATATTTTTGCAGTATTCAGAATTTGATCGGCCTTCTGTTAGTATACTCTGGACTCTTCCTTGATCTGTAATAGTTTCTGTCTATAAGTCATGATTTTGCTGCTGTTTAACCAGAAATTAGCTTGTATGGATCTAACAGCACTCAAAACAAATTTTAAGAATATTCTAAACGGATGAGGTTATTCAGAATATCGGTTGTTGTCCAGCCACTTAAGTTCTAGGTTTATGACTGGAGAGAGAAGAGCAGGACTCCAGCAGTACGGCAGTGATGCCCAGATGCCACCAAGGAAAGCAGGTTTTACACGAGGCGTAGGTGCCAAGTGACTGTTGTGGAGTGTTGGTGTTGGTACAAGCTGCGTTTCTCCAACAAACCACGTGTCACTCGTTTCTAAATGTGCTAATATGGTGTCTGTGAGAGGATATTCTCACTTCATGTGAGGTATGCTAAATATATATCTGGCAGGAAATACTAATATTATAATGAGTTTTTTAAGTTGGCAATCTTAAGAGTTGTATAAGAACCTTGTTACTCTACACATCTGTATAAGTCAACATCTGCATCAGAGGTGAAACGACGTACTGTTTGGAGACTTTACAGTGACTTTTGTCTTTGTAAATGAGTATCAGTACCTTAAAACTATAAAATAAAAATATGTATCAATGCAGTGTTATTTTGCTGTGTAAAGCTTATGATGATCTTTTGCAGTAGCTGTCAAATTTTCTGCTAGTGTAAAGTGATGCTTTCTGGCGTTCTTTAGAGTGCTGCCCAGGTCTGGCGTTAAACTTCAGTAATTCTTTGCATTAAAACTGTACAGATGAAAAAGTGTGCCCGATTTTTTTCTTTTCTTTTCTTGAAGGTGCTCATTTCATACTTTATGACATTTCACAGCTGTGCTTCCCTCCGTGCTGTTTTTCATAGCACGTCAATGTGGATGTAGCTCTAGACATTCCATCTTGCTCCCTACCTATTCTTAAACAGCAAGAAAATATTCAACCTGCTTAGCACTTGAGTCTCAGGGCTTATATTGTATCTCTTACACATACTGATGGTATGTGGGGACAAATAAGTGACATTTTTGTACTGCTGTCCAGAATGTGAAGAAAAATGCCTGACCCCAAGATCGTATCATTAATTTCCATCTCTGAGGATCAGGTCTTTGGTAGAGAAGAGCACCTGCGTGTTTGTCCAGGTCATGGCTGTGCAAACAGGAACCTTGGAATGAGTAGCTGGAACATATATTTGTACCAAAAGGAAAAAAAAAAGATTAAAATATTTGAAAAACTTAAGAGACTTTTGGAATCTCCTGTGAAGATGAACATTCAGCATGTCAGTAGCAGGTAACTACTTTTTAAAAATGCCTTATTTAAATACTATGTAGCTGATATTGAATAATCGTGTAATTTTTACATTGTCATTTACTAGATTTTTCTCATTTTTTGTAGATTGCCAAGTTCCGGTCCTGGATAGGTAAGTATTCTTAACATTTCTTTTTTAGCAGTAATTGTTTCACAGAAAAGCTAAGCTGAAGTTTATTCAGTTCTTTTCTCTGCTCTCCAAATATTTTTTTTTAGGCTGCTTCACATAGCTAGCTTGATTATGGCTTAGCATGTGCATCTAGACGCATAGTAAGACTCCTTATAAACATTACACTTACTCAGTTCATGAACTGAAAAAAGTTAATCCCCTTTTTTAAGTTTTCCTGCTCTATTTTCAGAAGCATTTTATGCTTCTTTAGGCAGATTGGTTTTGGTAGCTTGTACTGGAAATTAACTTTCTCCCAACACCCGAACAAGGATATAAACGCGCAGAACAGTCTTCTAATGTAATTATGATTATATATTTGTGTGTGCATGTGCATAAGTGCGCTGGTTTTAATTCAACTTTCTCCTTTGATTTGCAGCCTTCCAGTCTGGTGTTTTTCTTGCCTCTTCATGACCTCGTATCTTGAGCAGCCTAGCTGGATCCCCTGGTTCCTGTTTCTTCTTGTTTTAAAATTCTGCTTTCTCCCATTTTAAACCCCCTACCCTTTTATATTCATGCAAATACACTAGGCTTTCACTACCTGTTTTGGTCTTCGCTGTTTTTTCTGAGACTTTGATTGGGTTCCGTCCAGTACTTTCCATGTGGTACTGTGCTCCTGGGTTCCCTGCCATAGCGGAGTAAGTTTCCCGTGAGGTTTTCGGGATTTCTGTTCTGCCACTTTGTCTTGCTGTAAGTAGACACCGGGGAAGAAGTGAAGGCCGTATCTTTTGCTGCTCTGCTTATAAAACAAGTATCTTAACTTTTTAAAGAAGCAAGAGAGCTTGTGGGTCCTGGAGGTTAAGCAAAGTGAATGTGTTCCAGAGGTAAAAAAAAAAAAAAGCACACACACACACACACCCCAACAACACATCTCCTCTCAAACATGTTTAGATTCATGAAATGTTTGTTCTGCCCCTTTCTGTCCCTATTAGGAAGCACAACCCTGTGCTTCCAGGCTAAATGGAGTTCTTCTGGTTTCCATTGGTGGTTTTTTTGTTTGTTTGTTTTTTTAATTCTGTCAAGTAATCTCTATTTCTGTTGAATTTGAATAATTCTGATTAGTCTTTCTGTGCAAGTACTCAGCTATGGAATTCCTCACACTCCACACCATAAGAGAAACACTGCTGAATAGAACGTGTCTTAGATTCATTTTAAATATGTTTCGTTTGGTATAAAACACTCCCTTAAAAAGGATTTTTTGAAAATGCTTGATTATGAATCTCTTCAGTTACCCGGTCACTCCTTTGCTGGCTCATTCTGAAAAAATATTAAGCATGTGTGTATTGGGATCTTCTCCGGCTCAAAATGAAGCATTTGGGAAAAAAATACCAACTTATAATTTTAGTGTCTTTTGGCGTTCACGTTGCAGTAGTTACGGATTTCAGTCTGTGCAGGTTGAAAGTGACTGTATGCTCCAAGTTAATTTTTCTTGCTATGACTGTTGCAGTGCAGCCAGGATTTAAAATCTTAGTTTAACTTTCCATTCAGCTGCAAAACAAGAACATACTAACATAGTACTTTACAAAAGTGTTTAAATATAAAGCTGTTATGTCGGAATTTGGTGTCTCGTCAACCGTTTTTTTTTGCATCCCTCTTCCTGTGTGAGACCTTTTTGGGGGGGAGTGGGCAGGTGGCTCTGGGGAGAAAATGCGCTCTGATTTTCTTAGGCTAATTGTGTAACGTTTGTCGTGGTAATTCCTAAGGACATGTCTGTTTCTGTGTGTAAAATGGTAAGAAGATAACGTGAAGTCTTGAAAATTGAATACTGTTTTAACTTGAAAAGTAGCGTTTGCACCATTTGTAAGTAGTGAGGTTGGTTTTTGGAGTTTAGAAGGTGGGACTGAAGTTCTTATCGTGTGGACTGCTGATATGTTTGTGGGAATCCTCATCAGGGGAAAGCTATCAATGTTTTTTATTTATTTGTATGTTGTGGTAACATAGACCTATCAAAATAAAACACGGCCCATGGTTGTTTGGTTTAATATATGTATATAATTTTTTCCTAATAACCCTGTAACTTGTCTTGCCCAAGATCTTTACAGTGCTGAAACTGAATGTAGTTCCTCTAAGCTAATTTGGGAATAATTGTAACTTTGTTCTGTTTTTGTGTTTCAGGGAAATGAGGCAAGCTACCCGTTGGAAATGTGCTCGCACTGTAAGTTTCTAAATTCCTACCTTATATTGTTAGAGAGGCTAATCTTAGTTGGAGATCAATATGTACAACTTCTATGTATGCATTTATTGCTTGAAAAATTGTGCGGTGTATACAGTAACCAAAAGAGTGAAATTAAAAGGTAAAAGGGCTGCCTTTGGAAAAAATATTTTTGATTTTACAATCTATCTTTTAAAAAAATCACATATAAAGATTTTTTTTTTCCAATTTTTCGATTACAGTATGAAACAAACTTATGCTAGTTAAGATGTCTGTAGAGTGAAGCCTTAGAACTGGTAGTTCAACTGGTGGGGCTTTGCCACCGGTGGCTGTACCTCAGAGGTGCGGAGCAGCGTGTGGTGCAGCCTGTGCTGTGTTAGGAGTGAAGTACGTTGCCTAAGCTGCCTTTGCACCCTCAGAGGAAGGAGAGGTTGAGGCTGAAAGAGCATGGTTTTTTTTTTTTCCTGTGTATGCTCACAACCAGGCATTTAGGTGAGAATACACTTGGTGTTACTTGCTTTTGGCCACGTGAGCATAAAATTCATTGCTCCGTCTCACGGGGTTAGTCTACCCTGTGAAAATAAAGTATTTCTTGCCTGAAGCTGACCAAAGGAGGGATTGTCTTGTGAAGCGTCCCTGTGGTGTTACACTAAAAGTACTCA
Source organism: Arenaria interpres (assembly GCA_013399435.1). Classification (NCBI taxonomy): domain Eukaryota; kingdom Metazoa; phylum Chordata; class Aves; order Charadriiformes; family Scolopacidae; genus Arenaria; species Arenaria interpres. The sequence continues at coordinate 344,926 of VXAK01000938.1, forward strand.
TTTTTAACTGTTTTTTCACTTGAATATTTTTCTTCAGTGCTAAGTCATGCGTAGACCTGTGTATGTACGTATGGACTGCTTGATAAAATTCCTCATCTTCAGCGAATCAGACGTTGTTTTAAACAGGATAATAAATTCAAGATAGGGACTGTCTTCTAGATTGCTTTCACAATGCTGGTCGTAGCTGAATTCCAGCTCACATAAGTCAAAACAGTAATATACAATAAATAATCATGGCAGAATCTTTTTCTAAATGTTTTCCGTTTTCCAGAAAGATGAAGCCTTAGCTAGTAATTTGCAAGCCCTCTATGCCTAATGCACATCTCCAAATGAGTTATGATTTGAGTCATCAGTTTGTAAACACTTGAGAATCTTACCCACAGCACTGCTATGCTTTTATGCTTTCAGTGTCTATTTTGTTAAATATGGCTGTGTGGGTGGAAGTTTCGTATTTGCTGAACACTTCAGTAGTCTTTTCCTGAATCATGTGTATCAATCTTAGGCTACGCTCCATTGGTCAGGTTTTCCTTAGGGATAAACTGACTTCTGAAGATTGCTTCATTTTTTTTTGAAGTAGATGTCTCTGCCAGAGTTGTAACCAGTGGGTTGCCGTCCTTAACTGGATTCTAGGACAGGCGATATTCATTGGTAGCAACTGCCAACCTAAAGGTGCACTACTGAGCTTGTTTGCCCCTTTTTATTGCAGAGAAAGAGAAGAATTCCACATTATATTCTGTGGTTAAACTGTATGTTGAGGATATCATCCTGTACCTCTGAGGTTTCGCATGATTAAAGCTTTGATGGTCTTTCTCCCAGTAGAGAGAGAGAGTCGGCTGGTTCTTTGGGGGCAACGTAACTACACACTATATTACATGTAGTAATTCCAGACATCCCTTTGCTTGATTGTGCCTAATCACTGGAATGATTCCACTGTGTTTAAAGATTCTGGATGCTTGCAATATCCTGAAAGTGGGTTTTTTGGGGGGGCACAGATGCGTACGGTAGCACATCTGTGAATAAGTCCACTACGAAGATACACATCTTGTTCTTCAAATGTTAAATGTTTGTGCAGCCTCCAAGCAGTTATCACTGACAGGACAAAAGCTTTGCAGGGCGACACCAGACAATGGTTTTGAAAACCATTTAGTAAGGATTTTGAATGGTTAGACTTTTGGGAGAGTGTCAGAGTGCCAACCCGGTGGCATTGGGTTGTAACCTCTGCCTGGCACTGCAGTCGCTATTTTGGTGTGTTGTTTTATAAGAATAATTTTGTTTTGAAGTTAGCAGTTACAGGAAGCAAGTTCAAGATACTCTGCAGAGGACGCACACCATTAAACAGTCAAGAATGTTCTGAATACCCTTCATTTTATAACATGAGTTCTTTTCAGTGAGTGAATTAGTGTTGTTAGAAAACCATATTCTTTTAAGGAATCCTTCTCAGCTGTGCTGTGTCTGAGAAATTACTGAAAATCTAGTGCTGTTTTACATGGTGAAGATTTGATGTCAGCCAAGCTATGGCAAATCATCCGTAAGAAAATTTTATCATAGCAAAAAGCTGTGAAGAAAACGATCTTATAGTAAACAATATTTGAGAATATAATAGAAAATAGTTTATTATAGCATCTTATAATATAAGTAGTAGTTTATAGTATGTTTTGGTTTTAGGAGAAAGGAGACGAGTACCTCTTTTCTAACTTTGGCAATCGTAATTGACACATCTGAAGTCATGCAAAGGATTAGGCCAGCTGCGTGTAAGCGTATACAAGACAAGTGGCTGAATGTGTTCTCAAGGGCGTCATCTTTTTGAAATTGGATCTCCAAGACTGAAATGGCTGTCTTGGTTGCTGCTCTGAAACATTATATTCCTGAATCAGACCAGACTGTAGATAGAGGTGAGAGCTTTTGCTGAAGGTCTGTTTTATTTTGAGATCTCTGCAATCCATTCTTATGGAGGAAAAATTTTTTTTTTTTACCCTGGGAACATTTAAAAATAAATTTCAGAACATGTTTTATTTGCAAAAATCTTTTTTTTTTCTGATACCTTAGCAATATTCTTGTTTATAATGATCTCATATTTGAGAAATACGTGGAAACTAGATTCTCTGGGACCACACTCTGGTCTGTTTTTTGTTTGTTGTAACTTTGAGCCAGCATTTTAACAGTATCCGAAAAGCCTACCTTTTAAATGTGGGTTTAGACGTTTAGGTAAACCTTTGATTTCACCTCTTGGCCGAGAGACGTGCAGCTTTTCTAAGGTCTGTACGCTTTGGAGGTGCCTGTGTTGTGCAGTCTGCAGCGATGGACGGACAGCGCTTCTGAATACCTAAGCAATTAGCCTCCTAGCGTATCACTGAATGTAGTGGATGTCAAAGAGGTCTATGTATTTTTAAGGCATTCTTTAGTTTTGCCTGCTGTATCAGTAGGAAGCTAGCTGTGTGCCTTTATGTTGACTAGAAAAAACACCATTAAAAGTGTTTCTGAAATTACTTTTTTTTTTTAACATCGAGCACACTGCAATCCAGAGATCTGCTTTTAATGAAGCTTTGTTGAGTTGCCACTATAATTCTTTTTACAATAGTATCTGAGCATCAGTTACGTGAGTAACAGCCTGAAACAAACAAGTGTTTTAAAACACAGTGGATCTGCTCTTCTGTGTTGGGGGAAAGGAGTGGGGTATTCAGTAATACACATCAACATATTACAGAGAGTCCAGCTGAAAGGTAAAGCTCCTTTTCTAAAATGGGAGTTACAAAGCTCTTGGAAGTGTGGACTCTTTGCATTTTGACCTAATTCATCACATTTTTAGATGTATGCAAATGAATTCAAGATATGAAGCAGGTATTGTAGGCTCTAGAATTTTAATAATTGAATGAGAGAGGAATCTTTTGAAAATGCTGATAGCTCTTTAACCAAAAATCCTTAATACTGGTACTGCTTAAAAAAACCCCCTACCTTGTGTTAGTTAAAAGGTGAATGAAATTCAAAATGGATTATTAAATAAACATAGATAACTGCACACTTTAGAAGAGTGAAAAATGTAATGTTTCTGCAGGGCTGCCAGCAAAACCTTTTAAAGAAAAACATTTAACAGGTAGTATTTCTAGCCGGTTAGTACGTTTGTAAGCTCCGGCGTCGGTGCCAGGCTGATGGGATACTTTCCCATTCTGCTGAAAAGCATAGGAAGCACAGAGCCTCCCGTCAGCTGGGGAGCAGAGCACAAAAAAGGCTAAGTTGAGGTTGAGGTTGGAGGAACGCTTCCTGCGGCTCAGCCCGTGGTGATGAGTCACCGGCAAACTCTGCCTCAAATGATGTAAACAAAGCTCCAGCCTCCTTATTTTGCTCAGTGATGTTATCACCCTGTTTACACCATTGCGGACTTGGACCTCCTTGGATTTCCTGGTGTTTTCATCTCCCTCCGGGTCTCCTGAGCTTGTCTTGTAAAGTTCTGTCTGCTGCTGCCACCGTCAGTCCTTCTGGCTCAGAAACATCCACCATACCTGAACTATCCCGGGCCTTGCGTTTCCACTAGAGCTTCAGGATGTTTGCGTGGGCACAAGGTTTGCCTGTAAAGAGCTTTTAGAGAGGAAGGAAGAGAAGTATTTTGTTCAAGCTCAGAAAACTTAATTCGGCGCTCTGTTCTTCAGCGACAGCCGTGTGAAATTTTAAGAAAGTCAGTCTGTTGCTAAGTACTAAAAAAAAAAAAAAGGCAGCCTTCTAAAAGGGACACATCCAGCGTAGATGAGAACTGTTGTATATGCATGTTCGTGGAGGAAATAGGAATAAAAAAATGAATAGGATATTTTTGAAATTTGCTGTTACACATAAATGTTTGCTGTTTTCCTTTAAAGATTCAAAGTAAATAAAAAAAAAAACCCACAACCCAAACACGGAAAACCTACATGTTTTTTATGTAAGTTCAGCCCAGGCGGAGAGAATCAGCAGAAATGATGACTGTGAATTAAAGGAAGAAAGAATAGACAAAAACTGTGCAAACTTAAAATAAGGCTTACCCTGTAATGCCTTCATCTCTTACTTTGTATTCTTATTTTATTTTTAAAGCTATTTGATGAAGACAAAGATGTTACAGAAATATGACTTTTAAGGTGTATAAGCTTTTAAAATTCCATCTTGTAGAAAGGATTTTAAAGGTAGGTGAGGTGCTTGCAATAGATTTAGGGAAAAAGTAATGAAATGGTTCTGATGTAACTGACTATACAAGAATTTCTGAAACACTGATCTGCAGATGCTGTTTTTAACCGTGTATGTTCATTACAAACAGAGACTTCTATGCCATGAACTATTGGAGGAAATTTTCCTATTCCTGTAATTACTTTGATTGTTCGTTCTTTTCTCCTCCGAGTGCTCTGATCCATGGTGTGCCCACTGCCAGAAGCAAAATACTGGACGAGATGGATATTTGGTCAGCTTTTGGCAGAGATACCGATTTCTTTAGTACTGTTCTTTGATTATTTTTTTTTCCCCCAAGAGTAGAAGCTCTCTCAGGTCTCTAATGCAGGCAAACTTTTCTCTTGAATATTTCAAGGTTCAGAACGAGAAATTTGTAATGCCCATTTCTAGTAGAAGCTGCTGGTCACCTGGACTCCGTTGCAAGTGAACTGGAATTGACCTTATGAGCTATGAAATCGGACATGTGGATGTGTGGAGGAAGAGTAATTAACACTTTTTAAGAGTGAAGGCTCCTTAATTTCATAATACAGGTGGTTGTTGCTTTGCTACAGTTCAGGAAAACATAAAAAAAACATTCTTGAGAAATAATCTTACGTGCATCTCTAACCTTTTCCCCTTCCTGTCATCTGATTCTTGTCTTTATCATCCCTAATCTTGACCTCTTTGACTATGATCTTCAAAAGAAAAAGATAAATTGGGTGCTTTATCTTCTTTTAAACATTGCTAGTTTGTAAATTAGTATCTGGCTAATTGCAAATGCAAGGCTGGCGAGTTGAACAGTAGGTGATGGCAGAGCATGTATTTTCACTGTAGCGTCGCTTGTAAACATCGTGTGTGGTGGGTCGGTTTCTGAACAGGCTGAGAAAATGTTGGGGTTTTAATTCGTGTTGGTAGTTCCTGCTAGAGAGATTAGCTCGAGATAAAATACCTTTCTGGAAGCAGTTTTTCTTAGCACATCTTGTGAGGAAGATCTTCTCTTTCTACTTCAGCAGCCAGTGTGATGGCAGAGTTGGTCTTCTCTGTCCCTTGTGCCCACTGTAATAGTTGAAAGCTACGTAGCGGTCTTTGAGTTGTAGGCGTGGGAGTTACCTCTGCTTCCTAGCAGAACTCTGGGTCTCGCTTCCAGCCTTTGCTTAGGTATTTGTGAGGAAACATTCTGGCCGTTAGCTCCCAAACCAGGAAATGGACTGGAATAATGAAGTAAGACTTTGCTTAATGCTACTTTGGGCTTCTGAGAAATGATGCTCGGTAATGACTGCTGGTCCTCAGGCCTGGCCCAGCCTTCTCTCCGTTTCCATCTTCAGCTGTAAAAACGTCATTGCTGTGTTCTGATACTTAGCGTTTTCTTAAGTGCGAGTTAAAAATGTTTCAAAACTTGCCGTTCATGAACTCATCAGTGTGTGTGGAAGGGAGAAGAGATCCAGCAGTGTTAGTGCTGCTTTCTTTTTTCTCTACTGTGATTTTTGTGAAAGTGCAGAACTATGAAGTATTTCAGGTTGCTTCGGAGGCTGTAATCTTTCAATTTTAGTCAGCGCTAGTCCTTCTGTTAATACTGGTTGTGAGATTTCACTGATCTGGTAACAGGTTGACGGTGCATTATATATACACTGTAGATAGTACTTTCAATTTGTTATTTAACTGCTTTAAAGTTCAGTTAATTTTTTTAAAAGAAATAATTCATCTGGTTTTTATTCTTGTTTTTTCCAGTAGGAGATAGTTTTCATGGTAACCCTCACAGACCTTGTTTTAAGGTTTCCCAGGATGAGTTCTAGATGCAATTGCAAACTTCTGACTTCGAAAATAGATCATTTGTGAGGGATTTGTCTTAACAAAATAATGACCAGTTACTTGAAAGATGTTGCGATTTCTGAGTACAGGAAAGGAAGTAAGAGGGTTGTGGTTGGAGCAGGATATCATTTTAAACATCGGCTAATGAAAAGAGACTGGTGTTATGGCTGGACAAGTCCTTATATACATGATTGTAATAGAGGTATAGATTATGTCTGTTCACAAAGTGTGTTTATGTATGCAGTGTGACAAGTCATGCTTAATGTTTTTCTACTTTTTCAAATGTTTATGCTGTGAGGGTTTTTGGTGGTTTTTTTGTGTTTTTTTTTTTTTTAGGATATTAACTTTCTGAGTTGCAAGTCTGGAGTAGAACTTGCACTAAACAGGAGATTCCCGTGATAACAGCTTGCTGAGGTGCTGGCTTTGCATTAAACTGTGGCGGGGTCTGATAACCTGAGGGCAGCGGGGCACGGAGGGAGGGTAGAAGCAGTGCCTGCCGTCTCGCAGACTGACCCACTCCTTTTACAGTTTTAAGATTTTGAGGAAGTAGAGACCAAGGAGTTCCTGCGGACAGAAGCCAAGAGCTGGCAAATAACCTTCAGTATATTGGTGAGAAGCGGCATTTTGTAGGGCGGAATTCATAAGCGACGATTTTGGCTGATTGCCAGCGGAGCTCTGCTTTTAATTCTCTTCTAATACTGTCTTATTTTAGTCTCATGGTAATGTTCTCCATAGAACTCACCGTATGGTGACAGGGCTCCTTCCCGCGGGACCCAGAGGGGTTTCTGCGTAGCTGTGTCAACGCTGACGTGTTCTTGATGCTGCGCTGCTGCGTCCTGCTGCTAAGGGCACACCTTCAATCCTCTTCCAGGCTTCCGCAGAAACTGGTGGAAAAAACAACGTGGCTTTATTGCGGGCGAGAATCTAATGAATCAAAATGCCAAATTGCATACTGGAAACTGAGGAAACTACTTTAAGCTTCTGCAAATGCCGTTTTAGCCTTATTTGTAGAGCCCTAGAGGCAGAATCAGATCTGTCGCTTGCTGGCACAGCAAAGGGAAGATCGTTCTGGGAGTATCGACCCCTTTTTGCCCTCTCTCTCTCTCTCTCTCTCTAGCTGCAAGCAGTTACCGAGAGGGACTAACTGCAGAACATCAGAATTCACTATTCAGGCAGAAGATAATTTTGTGCTTCTGGATTTGTGGTGTGCTCTCTCCCTTTTTATTCTGAAATACTGCAGTTGTGTGTACCTCTGGATTTGTGTCTGGTTGGCTCTTAGGCAGGCAGAGCAAGAGACCGAAGTGGAGGTTTGTTACTGCTTTGGTAGAGGATCCCGCCTCTGAATCGGCTGCCATTTCCAGACAAAAAGCTCTGCGTCTCGGCTGACCTTAACCTTACGTACCGGAAAGACTAAGTGCTGCTTGTTTTTATGCTGCGCTTTTACACAAGCCTAAGAAGGTGTTAATGTGATGTAAAGTGGATCGGGGGGTACGTCTGTGCCTTGTAGAAGCTGAAAATAATTTATATTACTGTTGGAGAAAGCACACTAAATAGAGAGCACACTGAGAAATGCAGAGGAGACGGGTCACACTAGGAAATAAATCGGGATGGGGGATTTGACAGCTCCAGGTTGTGCAAGATCTGTTTGCTGTGTGCTGGCCACTTTCTAGCCCTTCCCAAGAACCCCGGTTCCTCCTTCATACCCAAACATGGCGAGCCATTTGTGAACTAACTTCGGTCTCGTAAATCTTGCTGCTGATGGGGAATTTGCAGATCGTTACGGGGAAAATGTTTCAAGCTTTTCGGCACTAACAGCGTACAAGATTTCTTTTTGGTCATTTTTATGGATTCACAGATGTAATCGTCGATTCCTGGCAAAATCCAAGGTGTAAAGTAGGGGGCTAGGTATACGCTTTAATTGAGAATCTCTATAAATTTGAAGAGGACAGATGAAGTGGTCCTGCTGCAGATCCCAAGTCTGCTTTAATTTCTGGGATAAAAAATTAAAATAGATGTATGCAGGTCATGGCTATAGGTATGTCTATTTTCTGTCTGAGATGGAGGGAAAGAAAATACCTTGGGTCTGTCTGGAGGAAAAAGAAAATATCTTAGGTCTGTCTGGGTGATGTTGTGAGTAGGTGAGTGATAACTGGTCAACAGCGGGACTGCATTAACCTGCTTAACCTGGCCTGTATCACAGGAGATCTCTTACCTTGGCTGTGCTGAAGAAGCACTACCTTGGCTAATACACTTACTAATATAATTGTCTTTCTAACTGATTTAGGTTAGTCTTGTGTCAACGTAATGCTGGCTCCTTCAAAGGATACTCGGTCTCTTCTTTAATTTCTTCATACCTGGTATTTCTAAGAGCTGTCTGACTAAGAACTAGCTAAGCACCCTCAATCCTTAAAAATGTTGTGTCAGCGTGTGGTATTGAGTGAGTCACAAGGCTAACTGTATTATGGCTGGTGCAGGGAGGAAAAAAGGTAAGGTTTATTTAAAATAAAATGAAAAGGCTTGTGTTTGTCTTCAGAATTTGACGTTATCTTTATAATCTTCCATGAGAGTGTTTAATACTTGTAATAAAGTAGGAGAAATTCTGGTAGGAAAGCAATGGAGAAATGTGCACTGTATTTAACCGGCCAAGGGTTTGCTGAAGCATTTCTGAGAATACATGTGTGTGGTTTTTTTTCCTTTCAGTTGATGCTGATGAGATAAAACGACTAGGAAAGAGATTTAAGAAGCTTGATTTGGACAACTCTGGTTCTTTGAGCGTGGAAGAGTTTATGTCTTTACCTGAATTGCAACAGAACCCATTAGTGCAGCGAGTAATAGACATATTTGACACAGATGGAAATGGAGAAGTTGACTTCAAAGGTAAGAGAGACACGGTGCTTGGTGACAGGTGGTGGTATTTAATCACGATCTAATTTTGCAAGAAAGGAAGGGTGAAGAAAACTTGTTAATCAAAATAAGGCGGTAATTCCTTGTGAAACTGAATACCAGTAAAACCAGTTTCTCTGGTGCGTTAGGGCACTCCTGAATGAAATGCTTAAAAGAGCAGATTGCTTAGTAATAGCTTTCCAGGTCCTACTGATGTGGGACTACTCATGCAGTATCTCCTGAAGTACACCTAATTCATACTCTCCATTGTGGGGCTGGCTGAAATATATTCTTAGGCTGAAGAGACTGAAGAAAGTGGGGCAGATTGTGGAAGTGGTGTGGGCATCTGTGTGGGCATCTGTCTGTGCATCAGTTGTATTTACCTAAACGTTACAAGATCTGTCTTTTCGAGTGTTTTGAACAGAGTTTTCTAAAATTGTGAAAGTGGTCCAGATTTTTCCGTTGATATTTCCTTGAGAGGATTCTTTTTATGATCTGAGGTAGATGCTTCAAGCAAAAAGTGAAAGTTTGATATAGTACATTCCTCCAAAATTTTAGACTTACTTTAAATAGTTCTGATTAAAAGGGCCAGCAGGTTACAAATCTTAATTAGTTGATGTCGAAACAGTCTCTGACTCTTAGAAGCGACAGTGTGGAACTTCTGTTCAAGGTAATACTTAGTAGCTCTGGTTACTCATGACTAGAAAAGGTTAATCAGTTTTTTTTAATTGGAGTAAATTCTTAAATCTTCATTTATATTGTCAGGCTGACATATTAAAAAAAAATGTTAACATACAAAAGCTGCGGGTGGACCTTCACAAACCCCATCAGTTTCTACAGTGGAATGTTGAGTTTTTGAAACTTGTTCTTCGTATCAGTTTCCAAAGCAGTAAATGTTGTATGTAATCATGCAAAATCCTCTTGTCAAAAATAGGCAGTGATATTGTATGTGACATTGAGCTGTGATTAATACAATTATCAAGAGCTGTTCTTCTTGGGTGGGAACAGGAAGTTGTCAAAATCAATTTTTCATGGTAAAATGATGCCACTGCTGTAAGCAGCAATGAATTTGGTTGTCATTGTCTGGCCAAGTTTGATTTATTTAATTTCTTTATATCTGTCTCAGCTCTCTTATATCAGGAAAGATTTAAAACTGAAAGAGGGTAGATTTAGATTGGATATAAGAATTCATTTATGGTGAGGGTGATGAGGCACTGGAACAGGTTGCCCAGAGAAGCTGTGGCTGCCCCATCCCTGGAGGGGTTCAAGGCCAGGTTGGATGAGGATTTGAGCAACCTGGTCTGGTGGGAGGTGTCCCTGCCCAGGGCAGGGGGTGGGACTGGATGGTCTTTAAGGTCCTTTCCAACCTGAACCGTTCTGTGATTCTATGAAAGGGGGAACTACAAGTGTGAGGAAACTTGCATTCTTTAGTTGAAAAATCCAAAGTTGAGACTAATCTTTCATAATCATAATAGTAAAACTCAAGTTACCAGTCAAGCCTTTTGTTGATAAATACCATAGGAATTGTTGACTTAATTTCATGAAACTTGTTGAAATTGTAGCATGCTTTTCAATTTCATGCTACGCTGCTATACCTCTCTTCTTTCTATACCAGTTTAGCTTGCAGTTTTGCACTGTTGTCATTTTGACCACCAAATGTTCTGGGAAGTCTAGTTATGGAATCTCATCCAGGCACGTCACATCCCAAGGGGTTTTTGGGAACTGAAGTTTGCTCCTGGGATAATGACTTCATTGTTAAACAGCGTAAATTTTCTTTTTACCCTGTTTCTTACTTAAAAATACTTTGTTAGGGTTTGGTTTTTTTTCTAGAGCCAGTTTTCAGTTTCATGTAATTCTTGCATTAAGTTGAGAAGCCAATCTTGAGAAGGAGCTCTGCAGTGAGAATCCTCACTGGAGTAGATTTAGTAGAAATCTCAGTGGAGTTTTATATCAGATCCTGGTGAAAGTCTAGTTCAGAATTTAAATTCTGGTGTGAACAACTCGGTTCAGTGAGTTCAGTATTGGATTTGAAATACTTCCCATGAGAGAAAATTAAAGTACCAAGGTATGTGGACGCTTCGGTGTCACAAGGTAGGCAATAATTTAAAGATTTTAGGGCAATTTAGAATTTTTTACAATTTCTGAAAACTTTTTAATGTTGATTTCCTTGGTTTATCAAAAAAAATAAACTTCTTTGTGAATGTTTTTCTTGTATTTAGAGTTTATAGAAGGAGTCTCCCAGTTCAGTGTCAAAGGAGATAAGGAACAGAAGTTGAGGTGTAAGTATTTTGATCTTTCCTTAACAAAAAGTTTTTGGTCCTCAAAAAAATACTGTTGTTAGTTAACACTGAGAAACCAGCAAATGCAGATTCTTCTAAAAAAGTGGGAAATTGTGAAGGCAGATTGTACGCTTTTTCCACACGTCGTTGTGTGTGTGAAGAATTTGCCAGCACTCTTTTCTGCAGGTAATGCTTGAGGATATCTCTTTTCTCGAAAATATTCAGTTGCTTCCCATTAAAAAAAAATAAATAAGGATACTTAGTTCACAAAATTGTTAGCTATGTGCTTGGCTTTGGGGGAGCATATGAAAAACATGATTTTTTTTTTTTGCTACTCTGAAGACCATTAAAATTCTTGTTTGAGAACTGCATCTCAGAAGAAGAAATCTTACTTAAAATGCAGTGGGTTGATGTTTGTGCAGGATTGTGTCATCGTTTAATGCAAAGCACGTGAATGTATATTGCTCTTTGTTACTGAAAGTTTTACATGTAAATGTATTTTACTTCCGCAGTTGCTTTTCGCATTTATGATATGGACAAAGATGGTTATATCTCAAATGGAGAGCTCTTCCAGGTGCTGAAGATGATGGTTGGGAACAATCTCAAAGACACTCAGTTACAGCAAATTGTAGATAAAACCATAATTAATGCAGATAAGGATGGTGATGGAAGAATATCCTTTGAAGAATTCTGTGCTGTAAGTAACCTCAAAAAACCACTGCTAATTTGGAGTTAAAGGTCTCGTGTCCTGTGAGCGAGCCCCGGATCGGTTCCTTCGGGGTGCAGGCTCTCCCAGTGAACCTAGCGGGCCGGAAGAAGAGGGTGTTTCATTCAGAGCACAGCAACTCGTATAAAGCGATGTCTGTGTCATTTTATGGCATAATAAACACGAGACTAGTCCTAATTACTTTCGTATATAGCTGACACGACGACATATATTGGATTCCGTTCTCCGTGCTGGTAGAAAATAGCAGCTTTAAAGATGAGTTGCGAGTGACTGGCTTGTCGTAGGAGGCTGGTTTTCCTTGTTGTCAACAGTTAAATCTGATTTAAAAAGAAACGGCACTTTCAGTTGTTTTAAAATGTCTTTAGCTGCTTAATAGAATACGCTGAGTAAAAAACCTCCGAGCACGGTGGGCAGGCGTGTAGGGGCTGCTGGAGGGGTGGGAGGTGGGAGGAGAAGGCTTCAAACCATCTGAAAGCTGTAAAACCAGGGTAGAGGTGTCACTGCCAGGGGTGGTGGGTGGAGGGGAGAGGCGTGTCCCACAGGGGTGAACTTTAGGTTAATCTCCCAATCTCTAAACTGGGTGTCTGCTCCAAATCACCCTTTAGAAAGGTTTATCTTCAAGGGTTTGGCGAGAGCCCCGGGGAGATTATCGCCAGCTGCAGAAGAGGGGGATTTTACAGAGGCCACTGGAAGTGGGATTTGTGTCAGTTAGAGGGAGAGTAACCCCTCAAGTCCCGCTCTTGAAGGCGGACGCACAGTTGAAAGGCACATGTTAAAAACTTCGGGGTTTACTGAGCAGAATGCTTGAATGTGGCACTTGAGACTTGAAATGGTTGATTTCCACCCATGTTGTGTATCTGTTTAATTAGTTGAGAGCAGGTTTTAAATTCTTTCTCTCAAAAAAGAAAAAAATAAAATTGACACTTTGAAACTGAAATGTTTAGACTGAACATTAGGAAGGAATTTTTCACGGAGAGAGTGGTCAGGCATTGGAATAGGCTGCCCAGGGAGGGGGTTGAGTCGCCATCTCTGGATGTGTTTAAGGGATGTTTAGATGCGGTACTGAGGGATATGGTGTAGGGGAGGACTTTGTAGAGGAGGGTAGATGGTTGGACTCAATGATCCCAAGGGTCTCTTCCAACCTAAACGATTCTATGATTCTATGAAAATCACAATAATGAGCGTTTACACATTAATTTGAAATGGTGTCTTAGTGACCATACACGGGTGCGTTATTGACCATAGTCTGAGTCCATGGGCACTTGAGCGTTTGGCTTTGATTCTTACTCTTCGAATTTACAACTTCAGTTCAAACTTCACTTGTTCATACTTGTCATCAATGCAAGTTCTAAAAAAAGGGAAAAAAAAAAGGGAAAAAAAAACCCCAATCTGTCCTCCCCCAAATTATTAGGGCAAAAGGGTTCTAGTGTCTGCATTTTTTTGGTTGAGTTTAGTTATTTTCATGGCATCATGTGAAAACCTGCGGTCATCTGCAGAGAACTCAGAAGGAGTTGGAGCCTGCAGACACCTACATCAGTGACATCCCTGGCTGTGTCTCACGCTGGGCTGTTGTCTTCCAGCCGGCCATCCAGTATGATGTTGCCCTTTCTTTTGTCCCTGGGCTTCTGCCCGCACTTCCCGTCTTGTTCTACTGTTTGATTTTCCTCTACTCCTTCCAATTTCTTCAATGGCTGACCTCCTGACAAGACACCTTTCATTCCTACGATCTCTTACCTTCTTGTTCTTGCGTTTTATTTCTTTGAATTTTGTGCCGCCTGTCTACCAAAGTACTTCCTCTTCCACGGCATTTGGCCCATACCATTTGGCCTTTGAATTTTATTTCCACGCTATAAAAAGTTCCTCTGACGTGGCTGTTTTCTTCCTTTCTCCGAGCACGAATCCTACACCTTTGAACCCAAAGAATTCTTTTCTGGGCGCGTGCGGTTTTGTCAGAAATCCTGCCGCTTTTCCCAAGGCCCTTTGCTTCTCACGTCACGATGCAGGATTTTACAGGCTGTTTTGGAAGTAAAGTCAGTTTTTCATTTAACGTGCTGAAATGTAATACAAGGTCAGCATGTGAGGCGGGGGAGGAAAGCCAAAATGGTGTCACTGACGCTGTTTTTCAAGCCCTTGAGCGTGTAAATTGTATTAATTACCTTGGTTTATACATAATTTGTTTGCGTATCACACAGTACTTGGGAAACGTCGATGAGTTTGGAGAGGCCCGGGAAGTGCTGTAATTATGACTGACCTGAATGCATCTTCTGAATAAAGCGTGTTCTTTGTATCGTGCTGTTGGTTCTCACTTAGTTACTTATTGCTTTCTTTTTCTCCCAGGTTGTAGGAGGCCTAGATATCCACAAAAAGATGGTCGTAGACGTGTGACTCTGTAGGGCACCACCCAACACTTTTGCTTTCTTCTCCATCTCTGAAGATCTGCTCAAGACGTCCAGCAATGCTCTCTGTGTATTTAAATGGAAGTATTTTTCTCTGTGAAGCCACATTTTCCAACATGAGCCTCATGAAGCCAACTAAGTGTTATTGAACTTTTATTCTCTCAATAACTCAGTGTAGCACTTTAAAGTCTGAAGGACAGCAAAGATGGAAAGAGCATATCAGTGTGGTGGAGAAAGGGAAGGGGTTGGCTTTTTAATTTATTTTTCTTCATCTTTTATAACAAGGAAATATCTATCTATATATATATATGTGTGTGTGTATTTATATATAGATATATATGTAGCTTTCTATATGTAGTAGCTAGGTGGGCTTTAATTTAATATACTTGATTCAGAAACAAAACTAGAGTACAAAGTGCCAAGCAGAATATTAACAGTTCAATATATGGATATACATCCTTACTTTTATTTCACACAGTTTTATATATATAGTAGAAGAATGTAAAATTTTAACTGGGTGTTAGGTCAACTCTTTTGCTTTTCCTGTGACTGTTCAGATGTTTCTATATATTGACTGGCTGACAAAGCATTGCTTCTTATTAATTCACCTTAATTACTTTTTTTTTTTTGTAACACAGGAGACTAAGTTTATTTATACCTGTTAATATATTACCAGGGACTGTGTCTCTTTGCTAAATAACTTAGTACAGTTCTACTTAATATGAGAATATAGTTTAATGCTACTGCCAAGAACTAGCCCTCGTGTGCATATAGTAACTGCTTTGGTGGCTTTGATGGCCGCTAGGTTCCGTCACCTCGGAACGCGGGGGGAGCAGTTACAGCTGGCCTGAAGTTAAGGCAAATCTGCTCTTCTGGATTCATTTTAGATACGGCTGCTCCAGGCGTTAGACGCATCCGTGACTTTCTCTTGCGCTTAGCTTCACGAAATTAGGATCGACGTTAACTGTGCAGGATTCCCATCTACTTATTTTATACAGTACTTAGATGATAAAATGTCCTCGCCATTTAAATTCTGTTGTTTCCACCATGATAGTTTCCCCTCTGCATTTAAATACTACTACAGGTAGCATAAATAAACTGGTAATATTTTATATATATATATGTATATAGGATTCGTACAGGGGGAAAATCTTGTTTAACCTATGCCATAGAGGAGGAAAACTTCACACTATCTAAATTTATACCTCTTGCGGTTCTCCAGTCCTTTGCCTGGAGAATTTTTTTCTTTTCTAGATTTGTCCATATCATAATTTGTAACGGATGGTAACTTGATATATTTGTGTGATATAAAAGTAGCGAGCCATGTTTTACAACTTTATATCATCCCTTCCCTTTTCTGCAATGGTACTATTGGCTGGAAGAAAAACATTTGCTAGATTTTTTTAGGACAGTACATCTTTCCTGTATAGTAGTTTTTCTATTGAAAAAAAAAAAAAACCACAACAAAAAACCAAACAAACCAAACTTGTTTTATAATCAGCAGCGGAAAGTGCAGGTTGTCTGAACCTTCTTCAATCGAGCACCTGTCTGCCATAGCTGTTCCTTCAACTGAGTGCTGCACATCATGGGCTCTGTCTGTGAGAGAGAAATCCAGGTGCTTGGTGTCCTTGCATGACATGAAGTTTTGCATGTAGATCGATTTGAAATGTTCCTCTTGTTTACATAATTTGCATAATTTAAAGGATAATGTTGCCAAACTTTTGGTAAATGTTCATGTTCAAAACAAAAACAGCAAAAAAAAAAAAATATAATCTCCACTACATGTAACTTTTCTTCCTCTGGATCAGTACGTGGCTTCTAATCCCAGCCAGTGGTTGTATCTGTTCCAGTGTCAACTGCCATGTGCTCTGCTTCAAGGGGGAACTAGTCTTTTGTGAATTTTTTGTACATAAGTATTTGTTACAAACATTTTAGCAAATGCTTTTGATTTCTCTTACTTGCTTGTGCATATCTTGGCTGGCATTATAGAAATTAGTGCTACTGTTATTTCCTTAGGGGGATTGGAAGGGGGGAGGGATGAGGGTTTTCTGTTTGTTTTTTGTTTTGTTTTGTTTTTTTTTTTAGTTTGTGTGGGGAAAAATGATTTATGTTGAATGTTTAGTTTTTCCTCTGCATGCGACATCATATGTTGTGGGAACTATAAGAACCTTCATACTATATGAATACAAAATAAAATATTTGAACCTTGCCTGGGGTGCTCAGTACTTACCTGGACCCTTCTCTTCAGCTGAAAGCCGCTCTGCACCTTCATGGAAATAGAACTTCCAGTTCATAGTTTTTGTCCCCCCCCTTTGATTATAAAATGTATTGAAAAACTGTACAGGGTGCAGAGTCCCCCGAGTACTTCCAGGCTTTATTTCAGTCTCTAGAGCACTTATGTATTATTATTTGTTTTCTTAAAGGCACATGTGGTCGTTAGCTGTCTAAACTGGATAAAAGAATTTAACTGAATGCAGAATGGTTGTGGTAAGTGGAAGGTGATTTAAAAGACGAAACCAAACACAAACTCCCTAACCTTCATGTAGGTGGGGAAGGAAAGGCGGCTTCTTTCTCAGGGGAAGGTCTGAGCTCTGCTGGTGAGAACAATCCTCCCTGGAGCAAGCGTGTCCTTCGTGGCAGCCCTTTGCTGTTCTTTGTGGCGCGGTCGTTGGGGCCTCCTGCGTGCTGCCCTCTCCCTCCCTGCTGCCTGGGACCAGTCTCAGAACGCACCTGCTTTAGGATATAAAGATGAGATTACTCGTGCGTGTCCTTGCCTCACTCTCCCCTTATCTTTCCAGCTAATTGAGATAAATGACCTAAGCGGCCACCGGACAGAAGATGTGCTAAGGGAGTGGGTGCAGTTTTACTTTGAGCTGCTCAGAAGGGACAAGCTTTCCCCTGTCAGGCTCAGGCCGCCGAGAGCCCTACATTCAGGTAACTCAGCAAGTCTCCGACCTCTTTAGCAATTGAAGGTGTGAATGAATTTGGTTAGAATAGTGATCATCCCCAACCACAAGGTGCAGGACTGGAAGCTCAGACGTTGACAGAAAGGCTTACTCTGTTTGCTAGTGGTTTTGATCATTTCGTTTCAGATTTTGTTTTGTTACCCATTTTTGGCTGACAGGGGTAGGAGAAAAGGGCCCCCCACAGGGCAAGCAGGGGCTGTGGCCGGGCTCTGCTGTCTCTCCCCACACTCTCTTGCATCCTGTTCCCTTTCCAGGGGTAGGGGGCTCTGCACCTGTTTGTGCTCTGGCACACGGCCTGTATTAGGCCTGGGGGCTCTCCTTACACAGCGTTTGTGTAAGAACAGAAAGAAAGACGATCTCTGTAGGTGCAAATTCTAGGATTAAGTTCAAATACACTTTTTTTACCTCTTTTGTGTGATACATTGTGCCCTCAGTAGCAGAGAGGGGTCGGGCAGCCTGCCCTTGAACTTTACATTCCAGTTCACTCTTCCATTTTCCAGGAAGATGCCGATCCATGATGGTGCTGAACAGGTAACTGCGCTGATTCCTTCAGGCTCAAACTCGGAGGCTTTCCGAAGTCCTCAAAGCAGTATCTTTAGTACTTCAACATTCATTAAGTCACTAACGAAGCACGTTTTTGTTTGAGGATGTTTAAGTAAAATCAGGTACCCATACTTCTCATCTAGACACAACCACTTTAAAATAACTTTTTTAATGACTATACACAAGTATTAAGTGTGTTCAAATCAGCATGTCTGCAGCAAATTACACTGCACAAACAGTCCCGGTTTTCTTCTGGGCTTCCAAATCGAGCAGAAGACTTGAGTGCTTGTGGAGCTCCAGGCCTCTGTGCCTACAGAGACCAAGGCCCTCAGCCCCGGTCCTTGGTGGAGCAGCTGCGCTGCAGCTCAGAATCTCTCAGCTGCTCTGCTGGCCACTGCCCGAATATTGCCATAAACTTTTGATGGAGGACTTCCTGCAGAAGAAAGCACAAATTTAGTCAGCTAACAAGATAACGGATCTTGCAGAAATGTGTTTTCCTCTCATGTCTGTTTTAAAAGTGGAGAAATAAGGTGAGGAAGGATGGCCAAGGTGAGCCACCCTGTCCATTCCGCCTCTGCTGTTGGCGTGGGTTGTCCCCTTGGGCTTTCAGACACTGCATTCAAAGTAGCCCCTCTGAAGCAAAAAGCATAAACTCTTCCATGGGAAGGATTTTGGAGCCAGAAACCAAGCCCTGTGCTCCCTCCTGCTTCCCCAAACCCTCCTCTTAAGGGCAAGAAGACAGCTCCCAGCAAGCTGCCTGCTCCCCACCCAGGTGTGGACGCACCAGGGAAGGTGGCAAGACCCACAGAAAGCAGTTTCTCCGACTCCAAGATCTGTTCGTATGCAATGGAGAAGATTAGATAACAGGACTTACCTAAAATTAGATTGCAAATTGCTGTTCGTGCCATTTTAATATTCTGAAAAGATCCCAAAATATGAATTTTCCTGTAAAAAACAGGCGAAGTAGCATCAGTTAATGGCAAATACCTCCCTGTCATTACATTTAATTAATAGAGAATCTAAGTTGGAGATGAGAAATGACCATGGAATTTCAGATGAGCGAACCAGTTCTTTTTCTAGAGTTGTAATTAAAAAAACCCCAAACACTCGAAACCGGGCAACCTACACCATAGAACCCGTGCTCTTCAAAATCCTTTACAAAACAGACTTCAGAGTTTGCAAATGCAGTGTAGCTGCTTTAGGAGGAAAAACACTGTGGTGGGGTTCAACTTCTATTATTCATAAGAAAGAATTCTTATGCTCTATAAAATCACTCAATTCCAGGTGTGCTCATGACACTGTCACTGTTCTCAAAAAGTCAAACAAACAAACAAACAGCACTCATAAAAAATAACACTCAAATAATTTGTCTTACTAATGTTCTATCACAGTTTCAAACAAATTCAAGTTATTTTTCTTCCTGGAAGGGGACATGGATTAATTTAGGGATTGTGCTCTGCCTAGAAGGAAGAAAGTCATTACTTACGTGTCAGCAAGAACTATTCGTGTCCTGGTTACGTTTTCTATAGTGAATTTTGTTTTCCCACCTTTTCCTGCTATCCTGCCTATTGCTCTTGACAGATGATCTCCCTTCAGAGGTTTGACTACAAGAAGAATAACGCAGTCAGTGACCCAGCAGTGGTGTATATTTCTGTAACGCTTCCCTTGTTGACGTTACTGGAAACAACTCATTTCAAGCAAC
>VXAK01000943.1:0-20421 GCA_013399435.1 Arenaria interpres
AGTCGCCGTTATCACGGTAAGAAATAACGCAAGGAAGGATGGCGTTCCGGTAACCTGCCGCCGCTTTCGTACCCGCTGCTGCCCCTGGAACCGGCCCGCAAAACCCTTGGGAGCAGGGCACCGAAAAGCCAAGCTGCTCCCGTCCTCGCCACGAAGCCGTTGAGGAGAAAAATACCACCCCATGAATCATAGAATCATAGAATCATAGAATGGTTCGGGCTGGAAGGGACCTTAAAGATCATGGAGTTCCAACCCCCCTGCCACGGGCAGGGACACCGCCCACTAGAGTAGGTCGCTCAAAGCCCCATCCAGCCTGGCCTTGAACACTGCCAGGGATGGGGCATCCACCACCTCCCTGGGCAGCCTGTTCCAGTGTCTCACCACCCTCACAGTAAAAAATTTCTTCCTGATATCTAATCTAAATCTCTTCCAATTTAAAACCGTTGCCCCTTGTCCTGTCACTACACTTCCTGACAAAGAGTCCCTCTCCAGCTCTTCTGTAGGCTCCCTTCAGGTATTGATAGGCTGCTATAAGGTCTCCCCGGAAGAGACATGAAGACAGTGTGTGTCTTAGCGCTGCTGTAAAAGCCCGGTGATGGGAATAAACCTTATTAAAGAAAAAAAAAAAAAAAGTGGTTTTTTTTTTCCTATTTATAATGCGGATACACTTCTTATTTTAATAGAGTCATTTAATAGAGGTACGTAGGAGGTTAAAAGCTACAGCTAAGGGGTCTGAAGATAATGGTGCAGCTATGTTTGCCGTGCACTCAGGTAGCAGAAACGGGAGCTAAGTTTTCTCTGAAGGGAGGTACAACAGGTGGGTGGAAGAGCAAAAACTGGAAATGCTGAGAAACCAGCAAAAAAAAAAATAAATAAAAAAATCCTGTGCCAACCTACTAGCTTTTGCAGGTCTCAGTTAACTTCAACTGAGGCTGAACTTTACTTCCCCGTGCGGGAATCTGTTACACTCACAGCCTGGGGGGTCTCACACAAATCTCCGTGTATTCCCACCGTGTGCCACCGCAGCAGACAGCAGGCTTCGCTGTGTCGATGGCACCCGGCTGGATTCAGGGAGTGAGCGGGGGTAAAGCTTTCTTTGAGAGCTCACGCTGCTGACGCTGCTAATTGCTGGTTTCCAGTGTGGTCGGTCAGTTTTCTTTCAGGATCAGCTAAAGGAAAATAAGTCGTCCACACTTTTTGCATCCCGCCCCTGTTCAGTTTTCAAGCTGAAACAGCTGCTCAAGCGGCCCTCCTGGCGGAGGTCTTAAAAAAGGGATTTAAGGTAGTGTAAATGCCGTGGAGAGACACTTTATATAGGGTGTCCTTATATAGGAGAGTAGGGAAGGGAAGGCAGAGGCACACTTAGAGAACTGATATGTTTTTACTTGCTTGTTTAATAACAGCATTTTCTTACTGTATAAATTCTTCTCTATTCAAAGAAATGATTACCTGGCTTGATATCACGCTTGCTTCTCTCAGTGCTTGCTGGTTCGCCGTTTGCGAAGACGCAATTTGCCCTTGAAGTTGAGGACTGGGGACAAGCTGCTGCTGCGAAATGGCCCCTGACCTCTGCTGTAGCTGTTGTGGCTCTGGCTGCTGAGCATTGCTAAAGCTCAGGGACACCGTCGGCTGCTGTAGGAACATCTGGAAAAGAAGGAGGGAGGGTTTATTTGCATAGCCCATCTTCTGTCTTCGATAATGAAGGTAACAGAATTAAATCCAAAGATATAATCTAAAATAAAGTTACCACATTTACGGATTCACTACGCATTTACTGTCAGTTGGAAAGAACCTATCTTTCCTACACGAACAGTTCTGGTGTCTCTAGTTTCTTGATTTTGTGTTCCGTAAGCGCATTCATTATGCGTGAAGTGTGTCCTGAAGGTAAAAGTGCTGTCTCCGTGGGGCAGGCACAGCACTTGTAAGGGCAGTTCCCTGCACATTCACCGTGTTCTGGGGCATCCTGACCAGAGAGAAGAGAGTAACTCCCTGTCTTTCGTTTCTCCTTTCAACAAAATCAGCCTGCCTTTCAGACAGGGCTGCTTTTGAATTTGTCTCTGGAAATTCAACACCTTACATACAGTTGGGTTGTTGAATGTTTTTAATGAGGCCACAGTCAGGCCAGAGCTGTCTGTTGAATGGCTGTGTCCTTATCATTGAGAAGATGTGTAAACAGACAGTCACTGTCATTTATCTGATTTCCCATCAGGTAACTGTCACCCGGTGTTCTTCTTAACCCTGCCTGCATTTGACTTGTGCAAAAGAGCTAGCAGCTCCTCTGTTAGATTTTCTGCAAATGATATACACTCCATGCCTGCTTTGCAAGATGAGGCTTTCTTCTTTAAAAGTTGTAGGGCTTGGGGAGTTTTTGCTTTTCTAGAGGCTATTTCCTGTATTATAGCTTTATAAAGGAAAAAGGCATCTTTTAAAACTACGAATTAGTGCTACAAGCTGCCTTTCCAGTATTTTGAAGCTAGCCTCTTGCCACGGAGGACTGTACAGAGGTACATGTCCCAGGTAGTCGAAGGCATTTTTGGATCCAATTCTGATTCCACACCACTGCTACGCATGTGGAACTCCATTAATTCAAGTGGAGCTACTTAGGGTTTAAATGAAATTAGAATCACAATTATTCTCTTCATTATTCATCCATCAGTCTCATGCCTAGCAGTATGTCTGAGGTATGCCCAGTAATTAGTACACCTTTCTGCAGCTTAGTGCTATATTAACAATTCCCTAAACTATCATGTCCCCTCTAATTTCTCTTGGGAAAAACCCATACCTTTCTCCAAAGGACCGGCATAATGCATTGCTTTTCTTTGCTTAAGTATGGGTTGATCCACCGTATTTGTACTTATTTATCTAGCTTTGAAAACACAGTTTTTATTTAAATATGATAAATTTTTAATGAATTTCTGCGTGCCAAGATTTTTCTCAGAAAAAAAGGTACAGACAAAGCTTATATTAATGAGCTGGGAGAGAGGGGCAATTAAAGAAAATGTTAATGGACCTAAAGAAACGGTTTGTTTCAGGTGCTGTAGGCCAACCACATTTCAGAGATGTCTGATAGAAATAAATGGGTCAAGTAGTAGAGTTGGGGCTGCTCGCAGCAGGTCTGAAACTAGCTCCGAGTGTTTTCTTTTAAAAACACTGCTCACTGAGTTTGGAGCCATTACATATCAGAAAGACAGATGGTCTCGCAACTTCTGCCAAGTAAATAGGTCTTATTATGAATAAATCAAAGACAGAAATTATGAAAATTCATTTTCTTGTTTATTTTCTGCATATAGAAGCTAAGTTTTGGACATGCTTAGTAAATGAACTGACTTGATTAGCTCTAGCAATGAAACTGGTTGCCATTGATATAAAATTTGATAAAAAACCCCATTTGATATAAAATTCGGAACAGGCAAATCAAGTGGTGAGCCCACTGGTATAGGTCAGATCACTGCAAATTAAGACCTTTAGGAGGATTATCTTAAGTGTCCTCCCTGTACGTGGTGCACAGCGCTGGAGAAATACTACGTTCATCTAACGCAAAGTCAACATCTATGGATGTGAATGTCAGGCAGGGTGTGAACTTGCAGCGAGTGACTCACTTTGCAGGGACCTGCCTGTGTGCGTGCCTCACTTCCAGAGGAAGACCAAGGAGCTTATCCTTGAAAGAAAGCAGAGTAACCTACTTTGCAATTACCCAAGTGTGCCACAGGGTAGGAATGTGCACGGTTAATGGTTGGCAGGTAATATGCTATAAATTTACAACCAAGCTTATCCCAGTAAACCAATTTAATTTGTTCCTGTGTCCGTACCCTGAGAGGGCTCGAGTGTTTCATACCTAGGGATCCTCTGTTGCATTATAATGGCCAAAGCAGCATTATTACTGTCTGAACACAAATGTCTTGGCAAAAACAAGCTCAGGGCAGGAAGCGATGGTGCCATTTAACCCATGTCCCTGCAGAACCGGAAGACTCAAGATGCCTCATCAAAACAAGAGTTAACCTGAGAGAGGATCAAAGCGTGGAATTTCTACCTGCTACTTAAGCCTAAAAGCAAGAACATATTTCATTTGTACAAAAGTTAGCGGTGTTTTTTCATAATGTGCCTCTTTTGTGATAGTCCTGCCTGAATTCCCCTGAAACGCTGAAATACGGCAGCTTTAAATAACAACAGAAACCCCCTAATAAAGAATGAAATCTTTCCCAGTCCGAGCAAATCCAAGTAGATAAATTAGCATCCCCCTAACTGCACTGCTGCTAATGACGTGTCTCGTGGCTGATTTTGCGGACTGCAAGGTCAGTGAAGCATATTACAAATATTTTTTAATTGGCTGGCTTGTTAACATACGCAGCAAAGCAGCGAGGGAGGGGAGGGACCCTCTGACACTGCTGCCCCCTCATTCCAAGATAGATGGTCCCTACAGCTAATGGATAAATCCAAATGGCAAGACATTGTGAGGAAAACGGCTCTGACTCCACCTGTTCTTTGGATAGTCGGGGGATTATAGCTTTCGGGCTCATCATTACAGACATCAAGATTCTTTCTTTATGTAAAATAAGGAAAGATGAGAAGCAACGCACGAGGAAGCTGAGATTCACTGACTTCGAAGGGAGCCCGGTTCGCAAATGATGGGTGGCTGGGGATGGTCTCATTTGTAGCCTCTCTTGCAGGCTGGTCAGGCTCAGCCCTTCTGCCTTCCTCCCGGTCCGCAATTCATTAGCTAGACTGTTCAAATCTGGAGCAGACACAGCAGCCTTCAGACTTCTGAGGTTACTCTTGCTGCTCCTGTCCTTCACACTTCAGTTTGTCAGGAAAAGCAGTAACAGGGATTTAATGGGGTTTTGTACAGTTTTGTTCAGGGCCCACAACCCTCCTGCTAATTTCATCTTTCATCGCACAAGGCTCTTGGAAATAGTTTCTAACACATCTGTCCGGTTGGGAAAGCGTTTCTTGGTGGACTGCCGTACTGCAGTTTTGAAGATCTCTGAAGGAAATGGAAATTGGGCTTAATTCTCTGCAGAGCTACCTGTACGCTTCTGTGTGGAAGGGAGTGAACCAGTGGGGAAGGCATGCTAATAAATCAGCTAACGAGGGAAAACCAGCGAACACTTCCCCCTTCTCAGACAGCCTACGGCACTCCCCCATGCTTACAGCTCATCTAGGCAGAATATTAAAGAGACCAGAAATGTGCTTGATCGTAAAGCTTGCCTGTTTGCTACTATGCTTTGTAGCTCTGATAATAGACACAGATCAATGTCTGCAGACAGCCAGCTCCCTGAGTGATGAAATCTGTGCGGCGAAGCACGTGGTTGGATTTCTGATTGCACAGTTTACTCCTAGCTGCTTGTGAGTCACAAAAGTGCTGCATGCAAAAGTGTGAGGCTTTCTTTTAAGCTGCCCCTAGCCAAATAAGACAGCGCTGGCCTCACTCTATCCCTGCAACAGCACAGTAATTTCTTTGTCGTTTTTTTCCCCTTTAATCTAGAGAAAGTGTGAGAAGGAAAAAGCCTTGGCCGTGACTCAGTGTGACCCCTTGCATCTCATCGCCGTGTTTGATTGCTCTGAGGGGACGGAAAGGCACTCACACTACAGAGGATGACCCTTCTCGTCTGGCATTGCCCCTTTAGGCAGATACACCTGCATTTTTGAGCTGCCCTCCATTCCTCCTGCCTCTCAGTTCTGCATCTGCAGTAAGCTGGGAAGTGGTCAGTACTGACACCAGAGAACTTGCACTGGTCTGAAAATATTTGGTTCAACCTGGTACAGTCTTCGTGGGGAAGAGGATCATCCAAATGGTATAACTCAGAGCTACAAGTTGGTATGAGGTGAGCAGTACAGAACCATCCATCATTTTCCCACTGGACCTCTGTCGTGGTTTAGGCCACATTGGCCTCTTATGGGCGACAGATGCTCTCCCCCCACTTCTCACTAGCAGGAGAAGAGGAGGAGAGATAAAGAGATTTACGAGTTCAGAAGGAACTAAACTACTTCAATGAAATATTAATAATAAAATTAAAAGAAAATAATGAAAGTAGATACTATATATTCAAAATTGTATCAAGCTCCCAGGATGATGTCACCAGCAGGCACTGGGGAAGTCCCAGACTGGACTCAGCAACGGATGGGAACTGGATTTCAGCTCTGGAGTCAGGAACACACGGATGGAAATCAAAGGCAAATGAAGAGACAGGGTCCTCTTTGGACATCAGCCATTGAAGAAAGAGAGCTGACCCTTTGATCCCTCAGGTTTTATACTGAGCATGGGGCAGATGGGATGGAATACCCTGTTGGTCAGTTTTGGGCCACCTGTCCTGTCTGCTCCTCCCCACCGGTGCGACCCCTCTACGCTTTCCCACTTCCAACCCTCCATGGGGCAAATAACAAAATTCGCTGACCTTGGCTGTTACAGCAATAGAGGCAGGAGCCTCTCTGCACACCGTTCCTTGGCATGAAGTACAAACATTGGTCTTATCACTCTAAAAGTGATCAGTTTTCTCCACAGTATGCTGTTAATTTCAGAAAGTTAGAAGAGGCCTAGCTAAGAAGTAAAACTACTGAACAGAAAGTTGGTTCTTTTTTACCTCAAACCGGGACAGCCTCCTCTTCTCTTTGCTTGAGCTCCCTATGAGTATATCTGAGAATCTGCCCCGTGGCCTTTGGGTTATTAAATGTACCCTTGCACATATGGGAGACAGCTATGTAAAAATAAAATCTGTTTCCTGCATATAAGAACATGCTCTGATCTTCTATTTTTTGCCTGAATTATGCAAAAAAAAAAAAAAAAGGATGAATGTATGTGACTACTGAAGACTTCACCAGGAGCGAGTAATGGTTTTCACCCAATTAAAATGAGAGGAATGAGAATATCACGTCTCTTGATATTCATAATAACAATAATAGCTTTCAGACATATGACATGATTCTGAACTGAAGGCCAGTTAATTGCAGAGAGACTTTCTCTTCCCATTAATCAAAGTCAGTGCAGAACCAATAAAAGAAATAGACTGAAGTTAAACCTCATCTACTTATAT
This sequence comes from Arenaria interpres, assembly GCA_013399435.1. Classification (NCBI taxonomy): domain Eukaryota; kingdom Metazoa; phylum Chordata; class Aves; order Charadriiformes; family Scolopacidae; genus Arenaria; species Arenaria interpres. The sequence continues at coordinate 7,029 of VXAK01000943.1, forward strand.
GCTTATATGGCACCAGGAACAGGGAGTCCTGGTTTTGGGACCCACCACTGCTGTGCTGTCTTATAGCAGTACACATGCAGCAAATTAGGTGGCAAAGTTTCTAATTTGGCTTCACTGTTTCCTTAATTGCCTAAACATACAATCCCAATTTCTTTTAATATGTGAAACTGTATTTCACAGATGCTGATGATGGGTGAGAGTCTATTTCTGTGGAAGCTGGGAGCAAAATCCCCGCTGGCTTCAGCAGGTCCCAGGTTTTCAGCCTGTGCTTAAAATATTCTTTGAGACATTCATTTCTGTGACAGAGCTTGTCTTCTAAAAAAAAAGATGCTAGTACAATACTCAAAGCAGGTCCCCAATTCAACACTTCTAGCAAGGGTCATTTAACCTGGCATCTATAGTTAAATTATGAGGAACAGAGCAGTAATCACCCTGCATTCAGAAATCTTCCATAAAACTGGGTATTTGTCCATTTGTCATCAAGTGAGACCTGCGACGTACTGAGCTGTGCTTGCTGTTATTTCTGAGGTGTGGTAGACATAAAGGTTAGTACAAAGCAGATACTGCACTTGGTGAATTAAAAGCAGATACTGTACTTAATGAATTCTAGCTCTGTGTAGGAGGTATCAAAGGCAGAAGCGCAGCCTCAGTCAGCTTCGCCCTAAAGGCTTAAGCTGGTCCAGAGAAGAACAAATTCAGACACCTCCCAGGTGTGAACAAATGAACATCAGCAGAGGTTTGGGGCTTTTTAACATGACAAGGAAATTAATCTCTTGTGCTCTGTGTCTGGGCTGGGGTAGGGTCAGGAAAACAGGGAGCAAATGAAAGAGATGAGCACTGCCTGAAGGAGGGCTGTTCACTGAGGAAGAGCTGGACAGACGACATACTGAGCACTAGTGATGCCAACATGAAGCAAGCAGTGTCTGGATGGAAGCTAATGAACTGGAGAGACATAATCGTTGCAGAGTCTGAACTTGAACACTTTTCCATTATAGCTGCTCACTCTGAAGACTCAGTAGATAAAGTATTAAAATGCTACTGTAAATGCTCAAGTTCTTCTCCTCCTCTTAAGGTTGAGATATTTCTTCCTTCTCCCAGAGAGCTCTTAAAATCTTTTTTGACGTAGGTTACTCAAGAGGCTTTTGGAGGGAAATGTTCTCATTCAGATGATCTGGTTTCCACATGTCCAGGTTTTCTGGACCATGCAGCTAATCTTAAGTTGCCAACCCTATCAACAGCCACATGAGAGAGGATGCTTCACTCTGCCCCTTCCAGCAGTAACTCACCTGTACGCTGGAGTCCTGGACCAGGCAGAGCTGCTCCTGTATCTTCTGAAGCTCCTCCTGCTGCCACCGGATGTTGGCCTGCAGGATCCGTGTCCTCTGCTCTAGCTGGTCCTTGATGGTCTGGAACATGCTGAACTGTGCCGAGAACTGAAAAAAAAAAGAGTGGAAAATCAGTCATTATAATACAAACAGGCCTCAATAGAACATTGTTCTGTAAGAAGTTATTGGTTTCTTGATTGTAAAGCACAGCCAAAGGAATAAAAGACATGTTTGTAATATACTAACATCTAGGCAGAGATAAATCTTGTCTATTTTCAATTTTACGCACATATATTAAATTGCCTCAGTTAGAGTGATCTGCTTAGAACTGACCCCATTCTGTTAGGGAATTATCAGAAGGACTGTTTTTGAGAGTATGCTGCTTTCAAATATCAAGAGCATCTTAATTGGATGGCAAATGAGTGCATTATTTTTATTAGCCTGTAGTTTGGAGCCCTTAGTGTGTCATAACTGTATATTCCAGATGTGTTTTACTAACACTTTCCTTTTTCCACACAGAAATAGCAATGCTGCAATGGTTTCTTCTGCTGAAGACTTACTACAGCATCATGCACGCGACAGCTGACCACAATAAACATTTTCTAGGTTTCTACAGCTGAGTAGTAATTAAGCTACAAGAAATACTCATGAAGTTATTTTTGTGCATGAAGTAAACTGAATAGCTCAGCTCAGTGGGAGAAAGGCCATTCTAAATAATAATATAAAATGGAGATCACTAATCAGGGTCAAGAAGAAAGCGCAGGCTCCAGCAGCAGCCATACTTGGCACAAAGTGGAATCATTCAGTAAGTGTTGAGGGGGCTAACATGGCAATAAACCCCTGGTTTTATTTGGCATTTTGGGGTATGATTCAAAGTCCACCAAAGTTAATTATTACTTTAATAAGCTTTGGAATAGTTGCTTTGCCTGACCTCAAATTCCAAAAATAAAAAGCAGTCTTTGAAAAACAAACAAAAAAAACACTTCAAAAAATCTGTAAGCATTTCTGTAATCAAGGCTTCCAAGACCCCTCTGAAAACATGTGGTGCTGGAGTGTCCAGGCAAAAGAAAAATAATTATTTTCCTGTGACTTGAAAACGGTGCCCTGTTCCTGCGGTTGTTCCAGCGGCTCTGTGCTGGTGGGTGAACTGATGCACGCTGCTGGAGGTGCTCCATGGAGGTGCACTTGGCTTTTCAATAGGAAAACAAAAGTGGTAATGAGAAGGGAATTAAGGAGAGCTCTGGTGTTAGCAACACTGTACTGTTAAATGAAATTTCTGGCTACTTAGAGGAGAAATCTAAATGTGACAGGTGAGATTGATATCAGCTAACTGCTTTGCCTTAAACCAGCTAAATACTTGAAATACCTTCAGTTCCCTCCAGCAAAGCTGAAATCTCCAAGTAAGCGGCCTTTAGGTGAGAAAGGATGAGAACTTCAGAGGCTTTATTTACCGGGGGGAGGGAGGCTTTCCCGCACAATCTGGGAGGTCACTGCTCCAAGAGTGGTGGCAAGGTGGAGGGGAGTCTCATGGCCAGCCCTGCTCAGGGGGAAGGAGGGCTTCTAAGGTGGCCCATGTGGTTGCTGCTGGAAGAGGCCCTCAGAGTCCACTTTGGTGGCAGAGGTATCTGCAAGAGCTTGCAGCTTGCACCATCTGCCCAAGAAGGTAATGTGAGCACTTGGCCTCCAGCACCGTGATCCGTGGCCCTTTTGCCTTCAAACCACAACCTGGTCCTCAGGCCAGCACAGAAAATGCTGTCAAACCTCCCAAATGGAAGTTTGTGTTACTTCTACTTGGTGCTAAAGGGGGAAAGTCAGAGCGAGGTGTCTCTCTTTTTCTATTCCATATATGAAGTATTAACCCGAGGAACAGACGAGTGGAAACCTCTGATGTTTGGCAACAAGGACAAGTGACTCAAAGGGGCATCCAGTGCTGTTGGTCGTAGCCTGGCTCCATGTTTCTGAAGAGTCCCAGGTACCCTCATTTTATGAATGAAACGATGCTGTGGCTTGTTCAGATGAGATGCAGCCAAGCCCTGCTTCAACCTGGGTCTGTACAGGATTTTTTAAAAAGCCAATCTTGCAACCTAATTCTTTCTATATGAACTCTGCTAGTGAGGACTTCTCAAGTCCTTAAAAGGGTCCTTATCAGAAAGGAATTAAAAACAATTTTAGTCAAAAGCTTCATTTTAGCTGCCTGGCTTGCTGATGGCAGACTTTTCATTAACGTGCGAACTCCTTGAAGACACTTTGGGAAAGGAACCCGATTTTCTTCAATTAAAAAATGTAAGGAATTTTATAACAGATAATTCTATAATCGTCTTATACTTCAAGAAGAAACAAAATCCAATTCCAGGCCTTAGTTTTGAACTTGAATTTGCTTTGTAAAGTTTAACGGAAAAAATATATTGCTGTTGATTTTAAATTACTATTCCTTAATTTTTTTTTCAGCACCTTCTTATATTTAGCATATTCATCTAGTATTGTCTTTTTGTTTTCTTTTTCATGTGCTTTTTGTATTAATACACTTAGCAGCAACAATTAGCTGGTCTACGAGAGTGGAGGCCATTACAGAAGAAGACAAGGAACTTTCTCTTCTGCTTTTTACCCTTTCCCATTGTCACCCCCAAATCTGTTGATAACTCCAGCAGTAACCCCTATGATTACAAAGCTTCTATTGTTTTTGTACAGTGAGATACTAACAGAAGTTGACCTGCACCAGAGAGTGTTTATCTCAAGATCATTAACTGCTCTACTAATTAAGGGAGAAATAATAAATTAAAGGAGCCCAACTCAAAATGTTCCACGGAAAACACTGCACAGCTATAACTCTGCCATTGGCATCAGATGAAGTTGCTCTCTATCTCACTTTTAGTTATTTGCAAATTTCCGTAGGATTCTCAGAAAAGTGCATGTTATACTTGTACCTGATTTCCAGGTACAGTCAAACATGGAAGACTAAACCTATGAAAGGATCACCAGTTTAATCAAGGTTTGTTAATGCAGACAAAAAAAAAACAAAAAACAAACCACAGCAAAAGAGAGAAAAAGAGTGATGCTTTGGGGATCATGTTGGCAGGCATTTGGGTAGGGACAGGCTCAATGGTGCTGATGGTCCAGAGAGGCTGTACAGCCTGAGGAGAGGGACCAGTACTTCTGGGCTGTGACTCCCCACCACCAGCACGGACATCTGAAGGAGGCCATGCCTGAGGAGGGACGTTTCTCTCCACCGGGTGCTACCCCAGGGTGCCAGGGTTATTCCCTGTCTCTAGGTGCTGGGGGGCTGCAGCCATGGAATGGGGACCTGTGGCCCCCGTGTCTGTCAGGATGGTCCTCAATTTCAGATGTGACGAACAAAAAGATGGACACCTCAAAGACATTCTCTTCCCACAAGTTTCATGGCAATAGGTAACTGGATAAGGAAAAAAGACCCAATTCATTTTTTAGCTTGGTTTCCTTTGAACCTTTCATTTCTGCCTACCTTTCCACTTTCCATCCTTCTGGCTGACACTAGAGACATGCAACAAGGTTGTGAGAGCCTCAAAAATACCAGGTTGCTGTACTTTCATGAAAGCTATAGCTGAGCAAAGGAGAGAAGGATCCACTCGTCCCTTCCTCCTGCAGGAAAGGCTGGGTGGGTGCACCAGCCTCGTGAGGCACAGCCCCTGGGAAAACCGAGTTTCACTAGTTTTGCAGCTCACCGAACAACTTGTTCCTTCTCTCTGTCTTCTGAATAACACCTGCGCAATCCCAAACGGATTATTAGTGCTAATTATTATTCAGTCATCAGCATCCGCTGTGTTGTAGGGGATTTTAATTTATTACAATGAGGAAGGCAAACAAACAAATATTCTAATAGGGAGCACTTGGTTTAAAGTAAACCATTTACATTCAGGCGACACCTAGTGCTGTGCTGTCTGTTCATTCAGTCAAGCAAGGCAGGAGCTACAACCACACTGTGGTGGAGACAAAACCATTGCAGCCTCTGCTCAAAATAAAACTAATCAAAGTTCAAGCAGGTGGCACCTGAGGAGGCAGCTGGCCGCTGGCTGCAGATGCGGTTGTGGCCGCTTACAATGTCCTTCCCCCTCCGCTGCTGCCCCACAGTTGAATGTTACCCACGAGGATGCCCATCAGAGCACCGGGGCCCTGCTGAACTGCTGCGAAACGGTCAGCTGGGAAACCAAAGAAATGATGGTGGTGGGAAGCAGGCGTACCTGGGTTTTGTCACTCACTCGCTTAGTGCTGCAGGCACCTTGTCTTTTAAATAATGGATTATCCTGCTGTAGGCTGACACGTTTATTATTTTAAGGTGGGAAGTACAAAATAGTTTCATAATTTTCATCGTATTTTATGAAAATCACCCAAGTCTTTGGAGACTTGCTACTTTTCCCAGGAGTATCGCTACAGGGTGTGAGCCTTGGTAACCTGAGCTGCAACGCTTGGTGCTATTTCCCAGCTCCACGTTGAGGGAACCTCCACCTTGAGCTTCATCAGGAGCATTAGGGCGTTGAAGCACTGGAACAGGTTGCCCAGGGAAGCTGGGGATGCCCCATCCCTGGCAGCGTTTAAGGCCAGGCTGGATGGGGCTTTGAGCAACCTGATCTAGGGGGGTTGGAACTTGATGATCTTTAAGGTCCCTTCCAACTCTAACCATTCTACAATTCTATGATTCTATGATTGCTGTGACTTTGCACGCCAGACTTGACAGACTGGAGTCAGCTCTCTTCCTTTCACTGAGATTTAGCCAGCCCAAAAATGCTGAACGGCACCCTGATTTGGTGGAGAAGAAATGGAGCTGGCGTGCCAGTAAGAGCGTTTTACTGGTAAGGGACAAGGTGGCGAGGTTCTTGGTAAGCGACTGGTAAAGCATCTTCTCACAAAAAGCTTTGACAGAGAAGAAAGGGAGATAGAAAAAAGTCAAACAAAACATGCGTGGATTTATAATAAATAAACTAATTGATGTTTGGAAGTGCATTAATGAATAACGGAGAGAAATATCTGTAAAGGAAAGTGAATGCTCAGAGCAGATAATTGATATGCTGTTTCTTTGCCGCACGCTGGTGTGGAGTCGTGAAAAGAATATTAAACAGAGAAGATAAATGAGAATTTGTTATTTTAAAGCAGGGTTCCTTAGGACTTTCTATGTTTTATATGCTACAGGAAGAAACTCTGGGATCTTGCGAACAAGTACAGGATACCAATGGCAGAAGCAGCGTAGGTCCAGGACTACTCTGTGATTTCTAAATTCAGAGGATGATGGGGTGTATCATCACAGCATGACCACAGGAGAGAAACAGTGTGATGGGAACATGGTACTCAAATTTGCTCCTTCAAAATCCACTGCAAATGAAACCCCGAGGTGGCTTTTTGGCCCACCACCCACTTTTGAGATTTCCCTGGAGGAATTTGTCTCTAGTGGCATCCTTTCTGCTACTGGCACACTCGCAAAATGGGTTTTGTTGAACTTGCATGTCCCTTTCTGCATCAGCACATCCAAACAGGTGTTTTTAGGAGGACTGGGGGTCTTTTTTAGTTTTCGGGTTTAATTCTTATTATGACCTTGATTTTGATGGGACCTGATTCTGTAGAAGCAAAGGTGAAAACTCTTTTTCCAGTTGCTTTTTGTCCTTCTGTCAAATAGATGTGTGTGTGCACCTGAACCTTCATGTACCTGGACCTCTGCTCTGAATGCCTGCATGCAGATAGATGTTTAAATATGCAAGTGTAAAATTCAGATTACTTTCCCACAATATTTTAAGTGTTTGTAAGCTGGTACATTTGGGGATTTTAGCTACTAGAGAGGTAACCTATAAGCTTCAACAGGAGAAAATGTCAGGAGATAGGAAAGTGACCTATTCCACTTCCAAATTCCCAACTAACCTGTGCCAGAGGTGCAGGCTGATTTTGCAGGGTTGCTTGAGGCAGCACCTGCTGCGGGAGGAGCTCACATGAAGGCTGAGAAGGCAAAGAAACCTGGGTTAAAAACAAAACAAAACAAAACAAAACTAAACTAAACTAAACTAAACTAAACTAAACTTTATTTATAAGTTTGGCTCCTTTAAATTTTAGGTTTCTTCTAATGCCATCGCTTCTGTGTAAGTAATTTCTAATTGCTAATCTGCGTATGTGGCACATGCTTTATACCATCTGCCTATTTTGATGACTCTGTGAAGTTACCTGAAGAGCGGTGGGTTGACTGAGTCTATGCACGGATAAATCCTGCTGCGCGCTTGGTGTCCTTGGCAAGGGTGTGTTAGACTCCGCAGTCAGCTTCGTTGGTGTAGCTGCAAGAAAAGTACCGTTGAGTTCTCACACACTGGAAATCACCCCCATTTGAAGTGGGAATTACAGCGAGACCTGGCTAGAAATGATTACTGCCTGGCTAAATTCCAGCAGGAGTCAAGGTTCTGGTTGACTAAACTGATATGGAGGGGTTGGGCAAAAATAAAAGTATATGAGACAGATTATGATTCTGTGCTGCAATGAATGGAGCAGAAGGACCCAAGAGCTGTTCTAAAACAGCTGGAACTCCCTTCATATGAGGTGAATAGCTATAAATATAGCTTAGCTCATTGACTTTTCTTCCAGAGCAGGGAGCAGAAGGAGTGTATAAGGTGTCCCCAAGTCTTGGCTGGAGCATCCTGAATCTTGGCCCACAGGCTGCTATTACTCATGTAAGTGTAGAGGGGCCTTGTATTGCTCATACTGATGCCCTCAAATCTGAAGACAGAACTCCTCATTTTCATAACACATTGAAACAGCAGGACTCATGGCTAGTCCCTCTACTCATTTTCCAGTGTTTGGGCAATTGCACTAGAACCTTCCCTCTTGTATGTTACCATTTCAGATGATGCACTTGGTGGTCAGTGACAAACACATATCATCAATACCTCATAAATAACTTCTACATTAGCAGCTATGGTGTACAGACACACAATCTGTAACTTGGCTAAATTAAAAATAGTGCAGTAACCCAGGAATGCCACTCACATGCAGGATCTGACTTGGGTGTGTGGGAAGATTTTGGTGAGCTCCTGGATGATACTGAGGGTGTCCGACTAGCGCTGAGGATTGAGGCACCAATATCAAGTGCATTAAAGTGCTGTTCAGGATCCAAGCTGGCGCCACTGTCCTAAAACAAACCAAAAAAAAGGGAATAGCTATTGTATCTGTCAGGGGGAAAACATTTTGAAATGCATCTAGTAATGGTTGCACACCCAGTTCTTTGGCTGGCCTAAAATGACTTGAGCAGAACTAATCCCAGGTAGGCTAGCAGAAGACCTGGGCACAGGTGTCAATGTCCCTTCCAAATAGCATCTGACTAATGCATTTTACAAAGACTTATCACTGAATTGGAAATAAATAGCAAGCTACTGCCATAGTCATTTTGTGCCTTCAGATGTTTTTCTGAATCTTTCTTTTGCGTTCAGTTGGATGTGACAGCAACTGCAACCTCTGTGAGACGCGCAGCTGTGCACCGAGGAGAAGCTTTTCTTTCTTCCCTTAGCAGACACTGAGAAGAGGCCAAGAAGGCCAATTGCCAGAACATGTCCAAATGAATCTTTAAACTGTAGTACCTTGCCAAGAGAAGGTGTAGATACCTCACACTGCCCCTGCCCATGTTCCGCATAATTTGTGGCTGTTACTGATCTCCAGGTTTATCTTTTCATGAGCTCATCCCCTTTAGTTTAAAATTATTCAAGTGAGGAATGAATTCTAAAGTTGAGGGAATCCACCCAGAAAGACAATGCTGGAGTCTTCAGTGATGTTAACATAGGAACAAGTTGTGATTACTATATAGATTCACGAAGGAAACCTTCTCTCTTTGTACCTTTAGTGCTGAGGACACAACCTCTGAGGACACTTCTTCCAAGCCCATCTCCTGCCTCCTCTCCACCCGAACATCTGCATAACTGAATGTAAAATATAATTGTATGTATCAACATGGCATTGTTGTAGTCCATAAAATGTGCTTTAAGCAAATAGTGGAGCAAATTATTGTAACATTTAACAGGTTAAATGAACAGCTGAAAAATCACTTAAGTCAGATGCTATTGAACAACATTGGAGAGACTTTTAATTTTCAGCTTTTTCTTTGTTCCTGTCTTCTTGAAGTCAAGAGGTATATTAAAGAAGTATATATAAAGGTCAAGTTCACAGCCTACAACCACTTTATAACTTCACTGGAAAGCTTCAACAAATCTCTTTAAAAAACATTGTAAGGATTAGAGCTTAAGTAATTATTAGAATAGTGAAGGAATCTGTCTATTCCCTATATTTGCACAAAATGGCAAAATGCAACAGTTAATCTGCCCCTGAACTCCTGATTGGCAAATCAAGCTGAGGATAAAGTAAGGTTTAGCCTGATCATTTTTCTATAATGAACATATATCCTTCAGAGAGGTCAGTCTTCTTTTTTTGTTACGTAAAAGACATAATTTTTCCAGGAGAAAATTTTGGCAATCATGAGGATGGCCCTTATCTTACTGTCCTTTATGTCCCCGCCGGTTGATGGGATTTTCCATACCTTACCACCATGTGTGTGCACACAATGAACTCTGGCTTGGAGTTCCACTGGTGGTAAGTGATATAGTAATGGGTCTGGAGCCAGATCCACTGCTGTCCTTTGGTCAGAAACCGATAGCAGCACGACTTCCCCTTGCCAAACTGCATCACTGTCAGCAGAAAATACACACAGCTTGTAGCACAATTTATGATGTGAAAATGACATGAAATGTGAAAAGTGTGACAAAAATATCATTGATTCCCAAGGGAGACAGGAGTCTAAGCACCTTTCTAGTGAGTACTCCTGTCACTCTTACGATACAGCAAATATCATAAAGATCAGTAACTATCTTTTTCTGACACTTCAAATTGTACATTCTTACAAAGTACAGTTAACCTTAATTTCGGACATTAATGCATTAGTGTCTGCTACAACTTAAAACATAGATCTTACCCTGTTTTATGTGCTGATCACATACTGCTTAATTAGGCATCTGGGATTAATTTCTAAGAGTGATCATCTTAAGTTCTATAGCAGAAAAGTACAGGACAAAAATGCTTGAAAAGAGGAGTATTGTGTGCAGATGGATTCAGAATGAAGTGAGTATAGGAGATAACATCATGCAAAGAAAAAAGTCATTTGAAACTGAAAGAAAATTCCCAGACTGACAAGCATTCAAACTGCAGTAAACTGGGGTGTATTAAAGGTTTTAAAGATTCACTGACAAAATTAATCTCTGCTTTTTCCCCCAGTGATTTCAAGGGGTTCCCAAACATGCACCTATTTAGCCTTTCTATATTTTAATGTCAACATATAAAAACTAATGTTGACAGGATATCTTCAGGCCACCCAGAGGTGGTAAGACGAGATGTACCAGCCAGTTCTGTAAGCAAATATTTGAAAAGGATTGTCTCATTTTATTTACTTAGTGAAAGAGTTTTTCAATTAAATCTTAATAGACTGTATTTAAATAACTACAGGTAATCCCAAATACGTGGTGAACAACACTAGGGTAAATAATCCACCAGAATTTTACAAAATAGGATCTCCTCTGAGATTGCTTGAACTATTCCCATATATTCTTTAGTAATATGATGGGGGTCTAATCTGCTGTATTTTACCCATTCAGTGAGTCTTGCTGACTGCTTCTGGGTAAGGTAAAATTGTATTTTTCAGATCTTGGTAAGTCTGGCCCAGACGCTGATCAGCTGCGGTGCCCCCAGTCTGCTATAATTCTGCTAAGAAATACAGGTGTGAGGCCAGGGTCAAACCTCCCCTTCTAAGTTTAAACCAATTTTAACTAAAACTACGTTTCCCTGAGGAGGGGTGTCCCAGCGACTCCACAGGAACCCGGGCTATGCGATACTTACAGTGTTCGTGGCACCTTGCTAGCAGCTCTAGGTCATCTATATGGTAATAGTCGTAGCCAGAAGTACCCAGCACTTCAAAAGGCAAGTATCCTATGATCGGCGGTGCTCTGCAGTTGGGCACAATGTCAGTGAACTCATAAGCCATGAAAGAAACTGCAGCTCGGCGCAGATATTTAAAAAAGCCCAGATCTGCTCTCGCTCATGGGTGTCAGTCGTCCACCCCAGGGGACCAGATCCCGATTTTCCCCCACCTTGTGCCCAGGATGCCCAGATGGGCATGGCACCTTCCCCCCAGGACATGGCCATGACAACCCCATCTTTCTGGGGGAAATGTGGTTGTGGAAAGTGACTCAGCTTCTCGGACCCCTTCACAAGAACCTACTGTGGGGAGAGCTATTACAGAATCACAGAATCATATAATCACATGGGGTTGGAAGGGACTTCTGGAGATCATCTAGGCCAACCCCCCCACCAGAGCGGGTCCACCTAGAGCAGGTTGCACAGGAACTTGTCCAGACAGGTTTTGAATGTCTCCAGAGATGGAGAGTCCACCACCTCCCCGGGCAGCCTGTCCCAGTGCTCTACCACAAAGTAAAGAAGTTCCTCCTCATGTTTAGATGGAACTTCTTATGTTCAAGTTTGTGCCCATTTCCTCTTATCCTGTCACTGGGCACGACTGAAAAAAGACCGGCCCCATCATCTTGACACCCTCCCTTTAAGTATTTATAAGCATTGATCAGATCCCCCCTCAGTCTTCTCTTCTCTAGACTAAAAAGGCCCAAGTCCCTCAGCCTCTCCTTGTTAGGGGGATGCTCCAGGCCCCTATTCCCTGGCTGTTCCTCGGTCAGAGGCTCTGCTGTGGCTCACACAGTCCCTGCACAGGGAAAAAAATGCATGGCAAGGTGATAGGAAGCCATCGTCTGCCTGGGACTAGGGGCGTAGGAGGGGAGATCTTCTGTGCCTCTTCCCTGTGGGTGTCTGCAGGCCCCGTCCATAGCGTGCAGAGGCAGTTGCTTTGTACCTTTGTGAGCGTGGTTGCCCCAAGGCCAACGCAGACTTTCCCTCCGTAACTTGGTGGGAATTGCACACACACAATCAATGGCTGCATTTGGAAAGAATGATTTCTGCAACTGTGTAATAATAAGATGATTTTGCCACGTGACAGACTTTGGCCCATTGATATTTTCACAGCAAGAACAAGCTGATCACAAATTCAGCCTGAGAGACAGTTTTGTTTTAAAACACTGATAAAAATAAATGCAGGTTAAAAGAGTAAATATCATCTTTTGTAGGCATTTTAGTGGTTGTCTTCCTGTTTAGATGTGAAACGTAACACTATTTGAGAGAATTGCACTTATGAAAATGGCAGTAGACAAGCACTGAACACAACCAGGAGCGCTTTTCTTGTCACCAACCTGTGATCCAGGAATAAAAATTTCCACTCCAGACTGTGTCTTGAAGTGAATTCCTCTAGAGGTTCTTCCACGATGCACATCTCCTGTTTGGTGAAGAAAACCGACTTACTGAGAGTTGCAGCTTCACCTCTCAGCTTCATCTAGCTGTTGTTAGCTATAAATACACGGTGTGTAAGAGGAGAAAACAAAGGATTCACACGTTTTCTGGCAATTCTGGAGAGCAATCTATTGTATTTATCAATGCCAACATTTCTGCAGGAGCGGGGGAGCAGTACTTGTGATGCACGTGGACATAAGAGCCACATAAGAGAACTGTTCCTCAGAGTGCCAAAGTTTTTATGGCTTTGAAGCAGTGGCCGGTATGTGACAGCTGTGCTCCCCATGGCCCCGAGGAGCAATGCCCCTTCCCAACATCTGGCCTGTGCTTAGTCCCACTTGGGTTTGCCATGTCTTTCCTCATTCTCTTTGTGTTACTTAAGGTACCCACTGCCCTCACCCGACTCTTTCGGATGTCTGCCCTCTGAGCCCTCTTCGGAAAGGGTGACGCTTTTGCCTTGTGCTTCACTCCCACAGAGAAGAAGCTGACTCTCAAGACTCACAGCAGCCCTGGGTGCTCATAAGAATGATAATTAATAAGTGAATTACAGGTGGTAGGGCACAGGGCTGGCTGTGAGCCAGGACATGCTTGGACCAGAGGAATGGGGATCAGAATGTAGTTGGCAGGGATCGGTTGGGTGGAGGAGGGAAGGGAAGGGAAGGGAAGGGAAGGGAAGGGAA
>VXAK01000943.1:20767-88172 GCA_013399435.1 Arenaria interpres
TGCATGCCCCATGGCCAGCTCCCAACCCACTTGCAGCTCCCCTGTGCTGCAATCCTCTCCTCTCTTCTCTTCTCTTCTCTTTTCCCCCACTGGCTATTTGCAGGGGCAACTCCAGCTCCACAAGATGTCAGCCTGCAGACCCCTGGATGAGACTTGCCAGCACAAGTGCTCAGGATTTGATGCCTCCAGGGTTACTGTGTCCCTCTTGTCTCTCCTGCAGGAGGATCTCCACCATCACTGGTAAGGATAGCCTGCCTGCTGGCCCCTGACACTGCTGTCCCTCTGCTCCCTGATGCCATGTTCCCCAGTGCAAGTGACACCCTCTCACTGTCTCCTCTGCCACTTCTCTCTCTGCTGTCACTCTCAGGGACAGAAGTCTTTCAGGCCACCAGTGTTTGAAACCTTCTTGGGACCACAGGAAAGCTGAGGTGCGCTGCCATCAAGCCTTTTTTTTGATACATATCAATGCTCACAAAGGTGATTAAAGTTGCTGGCTGTAGATCGGCAAAAGGCTTCATGCATACCTTAAATTCCTCTCTCCTCACCTCTCCAGTTTACACCAAAATCCATGCTGATGCCAAGAACCTCCCCTAAAATTCAAGGTGCAACATACAGACATTGCTGTGTGAAATCAAAATGCTGATTCTGCTCACTTAGCCAGTCAGATAATTATTTTTTACTTCATTTTAGAGCAGTAAGTCAAGACTGGGGGTTAAATGAGTCACCCAGGTGGACTCAAGAGATCAGTGTGCATGGTTTTCCGGCAGCTAACACCTTCTCTGGGTTGTTCAGCAGCTGCATACCCCTAGCACTGAGCAGCTCATTGCTACTTACAGCCCATTTTATTTCCATGTTTACTTTGAGATGTTAGCTGCCCAAAGACAAGGGAATTTGCTTTCAGGGTTCTCAGAGAACCTTAACTCCAGCCTCTACTGCTAAGATGATTACTGTGGCTAAGATTTATGGGAAGTGTCCTCACTTACCCAGAAGGGACTGTACTTGCCTGCTGGGGCCATGAATCAGTCGAGAGTGCCCTGCAGGTCCCCGAGCAGTAGTGGAGCCAGGCCAAGGGAGCAGTGATTTCATACTGGCTAGGTCTTCCTTAGATTTTTTAATTTAACCTTTGAGGACAGGACACCTCATGCAGTAGCTCACATTTGTTAATTAGGGAACCACAGGGCCAGGCAGAAGGTTGGGTGGTCTATCCTTATTTCCACAAGCAGCTATCTTACTACCAGGATTTGGGAGGAGGGAAACTAACAGCAGTCATCCAAAAACACTGAGGGGCTCAAATGGAAGCATTGGTGGCCAGCTGTACACAGGGACAGAAAGCAGCAAAGAAGAACCCAATTTCAAAGTGACTTTTTGCAATTCCTAATGCAAGGAGAGTTTCCATTTCCCTTGGAAGGGGGGCAGAAGTGACACTGCTTCCACAGATCCTGGCTCACACCAATAATCCTCTTCACTGGATTTTTATGCATGAAATGTGATATCTGTAATCCATTCAATTAGTAAAATTAAGAACTTTGCGTGTCACTCTGTCTGAAAGTGTTTTGAGAAGTTCTGAAACGAATGGGATCCAGGGTACGCACTTACCTTTAAAAACTGAGGCGTTGCCAAACGAACAGTCGCAACGAAGCAGATCTGCTTTCCCGGGGATGTTCTGTAAGCCCTTGGGACAGCCTCGTCAAAGCCATTGCAAGTGGAGTTAGGCACTAGGCAGGGAAAAAAACAGGACTTGGAGTCATGCCTCAGATTTGCTCTCCCTGAATATTTTGCACACTTGAAGCATACTAATACTGATTTTATTCAGAAAAGCACTCTAAAAGCTTTTAAAGCTGATATGCATATATTTAAATCCAAGTCAGTCATGTTAGGCAGAAAGACATCAGAGCTTAACTTCAAGTATGAATCTTATAGGTTAATCCTGATAAAAATAAGGCCAAACCTTACTACAGAGCGTAAACCAGCTTTCTGGAAAGAAACCCCACGCATCCAATTGCTCTTTTTCACCACTCACAAGAAAGAAATATATGCTGCAGCCTGCCTACCGCGCCAACTTCCATGAGGCAGCGAAAAAAAGCCTTGGCAAGGGAGGTAGCTGAAGAGAGTTCGTCAAGTCATCAGTGGCAGAAGCACTGGGGCCCACAGCCAGAGAGGCTTCATCGAGCTAGCAAGAGGCTGCTTGTGATTCTCGGCTGCTGAAGTGCATCTTCCCCTTCTGCATCTAAGGACAACTGTCACCAGCCTGCCCAAGTTCTCCTTGGTTTAAAGAAAAGCAAAGAGGACCCCGTGTACAGCACTGGCTCCCAGAGCTGGGCATTTCTGGTGAGTGTGCAGATGGCCTGCTGTCTCCTGAAATGCTGGGCAGAAGGAAAAACTGGATGCGATGTGGCTACAGATTTTGTGTATAGGTTTTTCATCTGTGTCTTACGTGATTGCATGGCTCTTGTGCTGCTTTGAGGGCCCACCAGCACCTCCTGCCATAAGGATGCATTGCCAAAAGAACGTGTTGCCTTAAGCTAGCCCACAGTCCCATGTTAGCATGACATAATGCAAATTCTTCATCCAAATTCGAGCTGGAAGATGTTAATCCCACTCCCACAGCAGTGAAAGAAAACTCTGTGCTAAACTGCAGTGGGAACTGGGCTGGCCCTATGGGCTCTTGCCTTGCCCAGCCTACTATCTCCCATAGGGACAGAGAAGGTCCCACCTACCAGCCAAAGTTCCCCATATCAGTTGATCTAATGCTAACAGGGATAAATCCTAATATGAAACTATCTTTCTGTACTATTTGGCCCCTATATCTAACATTATGAAGCTTCCTACAGTTTGCCTCTTCTGCACAGGACAAAGCAAGAATAAGCACGTCTATTCCTGTAAAAATGAGAAGTTTTGTATCTATTTGAGGAGGAGATCACTAGCAGTTGTTATTCTGGGGTGATTCTGCACTGGGCTTTAGTTCACTAGCATAAATTGTAGAGATGTAGAGTTTCAACTTATCACATCTGCTTTTGGAACCCAGTTCAACCTATGAAAACCCTTAGCAGAGTGATACATAGCTGATAACAAGGATAACAGGGTATGAGACAGAAAAATAAGTACTCTGAGGAGAATTCACACCTGTGATTTGGCAACTGTGTGCAAAATATATATTGTGCCAAAGAGGGGAAGAAAGATTCCTCATCTGAGAAGGCAATGTAGATGTGAACATCCACAGAGATTACAGCCCACTCTTGCAGTTGAGTCTGGAGGGCATGGCTGACTGGATATTAAGATAAAAAATATGGGCAAAATTCTCCTCCTTTCACCAGGAAGGCACACTTGCTCTGGGGACTTCATAGGAATATGTATTCCTGTTCTGCTCCTGGGGTTATGTGCATATACAAGGGCTTCTATGGGATTATTAATACAAGAGCTGGAAAAAAAAGAAGAAAGAGTTAGGAGCTACAGGAAACAGGAGAAGCCTGAATAAGGAGTTACTGGTTCTTCTCTGATAGGGTTATTTTTGTAAGTCTGTCGAATTCTAAAGTCAGTCCTGTTTAAAAATTAATGGTATTGCTATAAAACCACATTAAGGGCATTGTAAAAAGTTACTTCCGAGCTTACTACGTAATATGTTGTCATATTTGAAGACAATGGGGCCGTTTCTCTCTGTAATAGCCAAGTTCAGTAGCGAATGTTTGCAGGCTGAGCTCTAAGATAGGAAAGTAAGATAATCACATTCAGCCTCAGAAGTACAGGTATGATAAGCTGACCTAATTAGTGAACCCATGGGCTTGCAAATGACACCAGTTGCAGAAGAAATGCCCAGTGGAGGCCAAGTCACACTGAAGAGAGCTGATGGGTTTTCTACCTCAGCTATTTGATGTAAGCAGCCACGAGCCTGAGACGTATTCCCAGAAGAAAACAGAATACATCCCTGAATGTGGCATTTACAAAATAGGATTGTATTCCCAAGAGGTAAATGCAATACTAAAAGGGTAATAATTATCACCTAGTACAGATATGCAGTAATTTTGGGACTTCATCACAACATTTGGGAATGTTGAATTTAGTGGCAGTGAGTGAATAAGCCCAAGGAGATGAGACAGAGCTGGCCTGGCTGAAAGTCATCCAGTCTTCAAACAGCTACTGTGCCATCTCCATACACAGCTGCCCTTTTCAAAGCCCAAAGCACCAAGAGCCTTGATGATTCAGGCAGGTAGCCAACACTTTGATATGTACACCTGGATCGGAAAATAACAACTACAATAACTGAAATAAAAAAATCCCACATTTGTTTCTGAATTACTTTGCTGCCTGACTTATTTTGTTGGTACCTGTTGTTCCCACAGCTCTGTCTGTACAACCTGTTTTGCTCTGTTCTTGCAGCTGGTCGGCAAATTTCAAGTTTTTTTTGTTGATAACTTTTAAAGTGTAGTTAAAAAAAAAGATTATTACATGAATTAAAAAAAAAATAAAATCCTGGCATAATCTTTTAAGCATGCCCTCTGAAAAAATCATACTTTATAATTCTCCAACTCTCTTTAAAAGAAACACACAACATCTTGAAGTAGCAAAGGTCAGTAGTGAACTTTCTGAGAGCACCACAGAAAAACAGTGGAATGGAAAATGTAGGATGAAGTCTGAGGCTATGATGATATTAACATTTGTAAGTCAAATACAGGTCCTGGAGTGCTTTTATCAGAAGGCAACTGACGAAAACGTTAAGCTAGCTATGAACAGGTGGGCCCAGGTAAATGAGGGCATGTGTGCTTCACACACATGGAGAGAACACTGGAACAGGCTGCACAGAGAGGTGGTGGAGTCTCCTTCTCTGGAGACATTCAAAACCCTCCTGGACACGTTCCTGTGCAACCTGCTCCAGGTGGGCCTACTTTGGCAGGGGGGTTGGACTAGATGATCTCCAGAGGCTCCTTCCAACCCCATATCATTCTGTGATTCTGTGCTTCACAATTAAATGATCTAGACAAAATATCCTGAGTAGGGAATTAGAAGGTCGTGTGACAAAGCTAACTACATAATAAGAATGATGAAACAGTTGTCTCATATGTATCAGTTAGCTGATGCTCCTTAGCATAAATTTTAATAGGTTTTGTGGTTACCTATCAATCAGACCTGCTGCTCCTAGAGCTACCACAAAGTTCTTTTGTAGATGTATTAAATCACCTGTAACTATCATATAAGAAGATAGAAAGAAACTGATTTGCCCATGTGCAGATTTTTTGTTGTTGTTTTTTGGTTTTGTTTTTTTTTAAAAAAAGACCAGAACAGTAAGGACAAGATGTTAAAAATAAGTAATACACATGAGGAACCAGGCTCTTAAGTACCATAGACAAAAAGATTTTTATCCTTAGGGATATAAATCATGCCACATGAAATGAATGAAAACATGTTTAAAAGACCCCAGATGCCACATTATGCAGTTAATAATAGTACAGCAATCAGTTGCTCGGTCATCTTATTTTAACTTAGGATGTTTAAAACATATTCTTCCTTTAACAGCAAGACTCTGTTTATGCCATTTGAAAGAAGAAATCCCTTCTTCCTATCTTATCAGTAGATGTTAATGTTTAAAGAACCAGCCTTAATGACTGTCAGCCAAACTGAACGGTGATTTCAAAAAATCACTGGCCAAACAGACCAGAATAAAATCGGGATTGCTTCATGTGAATAAATTCAGACCACAGATAATCAGAGTATTCGGCAGTTAATATATATATAATGAAGAAATCGAAAGTGCTAGTGGCAAGCCAGACTGCGGTCAGCAGCTTTGGATGAGTAACAGTGACGGTGGCCATACACCACTTGTCTGCTTGGATCTACTCTCTCCTCTTTCCTCCTCATGTTTCTCCCCTTGCCATCCTGTGTTGATGGGAACCCCAAGTAAATTCTTTGGGACAGGAATGGTGCCTTTTTTCTTAAGTGGCCCAGCATAAGCGCTGCAGATTGCTAGCTGCAGCTTCTAGGATATTGTTAATAGTAAATAATAATATGCGGCTGTCGGTTCTGATCAAAACACTCATTTCAGTTTGAGTTGTTATCAGATGTTTCTGCATATGCTTATGGAGGCTCAAGATCAATGTATCTTCTGTAAAAATCTGTTTATTTCGTTTAAAAGGGAATTCAGATTGAGTTAATTGTTATGAGAGTGAAAAGATTTTTTTTTCTCCCCAGCGTAATAATTTTCTTGATGGTTATTCTTATCTCAAAGAGATATATCAGCTAACAGTAGAGTATCTGCTATTATTAGCATCCAGTAACCAGATACTTCCTGAGTTTCCATGTAATTGGGAACAAAAATGCACAGTTTTAAATTCCGCTATAATATTTAATTATATTACTTGATCAGGAACTCTTTTCACGTAACGGTTATCTCCTCTTTTAAGAGGAAAACTTCAGGCATTTTGGATGAAAGGACAGATCTGCCACTTTAAAGATGCTGGTGGTCCTTTTTTTCTGTTGATGAACACTTTGAAAGGCAAGTCTGTTTCTGTCCCTTTCAGGAGATTTTAAGCAAGTATGTCACCTCAGAAATAGGATACCAAAGCCAATATTTGGTTATATAATTATGAGAGATCTTTTTCTGTTTACAAACGTACAAACAATTTTCACAGGAGGGATAAATCTGGCCTGCCTTATCTTTTCTTATCAGAGTGAGCTATTAAGCGGCTTTGTAAAATAATTTATTCTCGCTTAATTTGACATTTTATAGTGGGAACTAAGCATTTCCCTGGATTTTTTTGAGGGTTATCTTTATTACTTGCCTCCCCGCTCAGCCCTCGGGCAAAACTGGATGTGAGCCACTGCATTATTCATTGGTGATGCTGAAATGGCTCTGCCCCTTATCAGGTACTACTGGTCAACAGGTACAGTGATGGCACTCGGCTCCCTCAGATGTTTGCATATATTCATCTCTCTTGTTAAAATCTGGGCTACAGGACCAGAACCTGAAATATATAAAAATATTGTAAAGAGTTCCTGTTTGCAAATAAAAAACCCCAACAAAACCCCCTTATGCTCTGAGAGAAGTGGGTATTTCTCACAGAAGCAAAGAGGGAACTCCGCCTTCCTCTTCTGAGTGGCCCATGGGCTACCTCCCCTCCTCTCAAGGGACTACTGAGTCTTCACGTCGGGTTACAGTCCTGCTTTTCTCATTGAAGCTTAATTAATGATGATTATATAATCCTCCCAAATGGAAAATCAAATCTCTTGTATTTGATTTAGCACAGCCAGTGACTCATGCAGCCACTCCGCACAGCTCGCCTTGCTGTTTCGCTGGTCGGCTGCTCTCGCTTGGGCACAGCTAATTCGAGGGTAGGGAGGGGGTGGCAGGGGGGAAGGTTCACTCTTGTGCAGGCGGCTCGTGTCACATCCCTGGTGTAGATACAGCTGCAGAAATCTCCTTGCAGCAAGGGTTACAGAGTACAGCTTCCCGCACACCATCCCCGGGACCAACCCAAGCATGGACCCTCCTGCTTAACCCAGGCACTGGGCTGCACAGCTCCTCTAGCCTCCAGCTATCGTTGAGCCCAGGAGCTCTAGGGACGGTGATCTTCTGAAAGACTGAACACACGCCCTGAGCTATGGGAACTTTCCCAGGCAGTTTCTGGGGGCTGCACAAGCATCTCCCTGCCCCTTCTGGGATGGGGGAAGACGCCAGTGACTGCTCCTCTGGGGGAGTAACATGGGTTCAATGTAGGTTGTGCTTGATCTGGCTCCCTAACAGCAATCCTGGTGAAAAGCCAGCTTGGTGGATATCAGGTATTTGTTCTATTTTAGCAGAAAAATATATTCTCTTTGGCATCTCAGTACAATGGTCTTTAAAGCCCCAGAGCTCCCACTAAAGTTAGGGAGAGCAGCTAAGCCCCTAACTGGCTTTCTAAGCCTCAGTCCTTCAAATTAATCCATTCAAACTCATCCCTATATGATGTTCTCAGCCATAAGTCACAATGCAATTAATGGAGAAGGTATGAGGAAGGAGGGAGGGGGGCAAGGTGAAAGATTTGTTAGGACTGTCACTGCCACGACCCTACATTAATTAGAATGGAATAGTTAAGTACCCTGATGGGATACGGCCTGCTCAGGGATAAATGAGCTTCCCTGGCCCCAGAGGCTCTGACGTCCCTGTGGCAGGAACATATGCAGGAACACGCTGGCAGGGCAGACTCAGAGTCTGCTCAGCAAACCATTGGAAACAAAGGTAGGATTTGGCATCGGGCGGGTAAAAAGGAACAGCAGAAATTTGTATTTAGAGAGGAACATCCTGTATCAGTCTTCCATGTGTAAAAACATGCTAACACTTCCACTGCTGTGAAAAACTACAGGGAAAAGCATTCCTGAATACATTCATAAGGAACATCTCCTGCTAATTAAGCTTAATTTGCAATTTCTGTCTTTCTTCCCCAGCTAACTTTTCTTTAGCTTAGCCTCCTGCCTCCACAAACACCTCCAAGAAGCAGGATTTGGGGCCAGCTGGTCCTACATACTTAGGATGCGAGCTGCCCTCTGAGTGATACATTTCTCCCCGCCCCACTCCCCCCCTCCATATAATGGGTATTTATTTCATGGGAAGAAGAAGACAGCAGCTATTGGCAGGTCTGGCTGGGGGGACAGTGCCCGATGATGGGGAGCCCTGAGGTGTGGGTGACCAAGCATAGGTGGGAGCCCAGCCCACGACTGCACCCATCAGATGCTCAAAGGTGTCCATGACACAAGTCCCCATGCCATGGGGGGCTGGAAAGCTGCCCGGAGGGCGGCTGTGTTCATTTGGTGCTGATGTCCCCCATGCCTTGCTCCGGGTACTGGTGGCTGACACAAGAAGCCTGGTGGAGCTAATGACAGCTGCTTCGGAGGTTTGCACCCTCCTCCAACTGCTTGCTCTGTCCTTGGCCCAAGGTCATCAGCTCCCAATCTGCTGCTGCTACATCGTTTGAGTCCAGTGCACTTCATTCCAGCTTTGCTGGAAGGTGGTTTTGTGGCTTGATCAGGAGACAGGCTGGTGAGGAGGGCATGGGGGTGACCTCCGGCCAAGGGGGAGCAGTGCTGGGGATGCACTGGTGAAGCAAAGTATTTCCACCAGGCTCTGAACTGAGATGGGGAAACTGAAGTCAGGATGGGCAAGCCACTCTTCTGCGACGGGGAGAGGGGAAGGGGGGCCAGGAGGCACCATGGCAAGGGCCATCCCCTCCCTATCCACCAGAGGATCAGACTGCAGCAGAGGCAGGAAGAAAGTGGAAGAGACAAAATAAAGTCGAAGATTTAGAAATAGGTGGCACAAAGAAAAAAAATAATTAAAAGATTGTAGGAGAAAGAACATCTCTTATTAGAAAGCTGGGGCCTTTGGAAAACAATTTGGTGTCTTCTGAAATCAATACGTTCCCATTTAGTTTATACACGCTAAGCTAGGGATGGTATTTGTAATGCAAGTTTTATCTTTCTTCTGAGAAACAGCCATCAATACAAATGCTGGGATATGAAATCCTAATGGTTAAGAGGGCAATATTAAGGTCACGCCAAAATAAAAGGCTGAAAATCCTTGAAGAAAATGGATCAGAAATTCCCCTGGTAGAAATGTATCCTTATGAGTCAGCACCTGAAATCCGGTTTCTGCTCTAGAAAACAGAACAGCTTGGTGTGCGCGTCTGTCAGGCAGCCGCATTTCGCTTCATTCAAACTAGAAAGCATACAGGCAGTTACATTTTTTTATACAAATAAAGCCTCAAATCAGATGGCACCAAACAAGAAACGCGTATCTCCATCCCTCGCGTTGGTTTCTATTCTAGTCATGTGGAGCAAGAGCAGAAAGTTAAATGGGGACAGGGACATTTTTTTTTCTTTTCGCAGTGTGGCACTCAGTTTTTGGAAAGCACGGTGGGGAATTTTTTTGCTGAGGATGACCTATTTGGAACAATACCAGCAACTTTGGAAATGCCACTCTGGAGTTCAATCAGGCAAGTAACTAAAGCAAACTTGGACAGGCAGGAGAAGGGAAAGTAATAAAAGAGTATTTCATTTCTGACACTAATGGCCGTGCAGCAATCTGTTTGTTAGGGAATGGGCGAGGTGGAAATCTGCTCTTCACCCCTTGAAAGATGGTTTCCCATGACTGACTGTGGTGCATTAGTGACAATGCTGACTATATGTCTTCCCTTTTCTTTTTTTTTTTTTTTTTTTTTTTTCTTTTTTGGGAGACTATTGGGTTCTGCAGTGCTGGAGAGGAATGTAAAATGACATCTGGAGAGGGAGGCGGGTAGAAGTGTCCTCAGCCACCCCGATGCCAGCGGCGGGGGGACCCCTCACGGCAGTGTCGGGCGGTGGGGGCAGGCACTCAATTACACGGCGCTGCTGCCTTTCCCCACATTTTTGCAGAGAAGGGTAAAGGGTATGAGGGCAGATTTGGCAGATTATCAGTCCTGGCACAGAATTTGTGTTTAATGTAAGCGAGCAGATAAGGTAGCAAGCTTATTATTTAGCTAATAGGTATGGTCTTAGCACACAGTATTAGCGAGCACAAACAAACCCTCCTCTGAACCTGTCATTATT
Source organism: Arenaria interpres (assembly GCA_013399435.1). Taxonomy (NCBI): domain Eukaryota; kingdom Metazoa; phylum Chordata; class Aves; order Charadriiformes; family Scolopacidae; genus Arenaria; species Arenaria interpres. The sequence continues at coordinate 31,316 of VXAK01000943.1, forward strand.
TGCAAACTTACCCAGAGTCCAGGATCACCGCTAACAAGTGAAGGGCAATAACAATAGCAACTAACACAATTTCACTCTTCATAGGTATTCATCCAGCTTTTGCAAATCAGCTGCGAGATCCATGTGAAGCAAAATTTACTCCATAACAAAATAGTCCTTTCAGTCAAAAGCCTGTCTAGTTCAATGGAGCAATACTTATATTTTATTTTACACAGCTAAAGTAACATTTATACAACAATTAAAGCTTACCATTGCTGTAAGACCGAAAATTTCCTACAAATTTTATGTATTCATATGTTGGAAATTCCTTTGGGTTCAAACTTCCTCTCAGAAGATGACAATAAAACTCTAGTTCATTGTCAGCTGGATTGTTAAAAGAAGAAGAAGAAGAAATAAATATACTATTTAAGCTAAACACAACCAACGGTGTCTTCCAACCCCAATCTTGCAACTGACAGCAGGAGAGCAGCTTGTTACCACTCAGAGTCCTGCACATGGATGTGCTATGCATTGCAGGACCTTGCATTGCAGGGATGCAGGATGCTCAGCACCACGCACGGGTCTGCCTGCAGCCCAGGGAACAGCCTTCGACACTAACTCGCCCTCCTCTTGCACCACCTTCATCACAGGAGTTACACTGCCAGAGCATCGGTGTAGCAAAGGAGGGACTGGATCCTTCATTTATAACTTTTTTTTTTGCTATTTAGGCTTTTCACGACTTCACAGCTGTTCTACATCTTATGTTGGAAAACTGTGCCTAATTGCCTCAAAATATCTATTAAATTAGCTTTGGCATATTAGCTATCAGCTGCAGGTTTTGTATATACAGTAGATTAAGCAGCTGTACATCTTACATTATTATGTGTTTTCTGTTTTCCTATGCCTTACCTCCTAGAATGAATAAGGGTGAGACAAGTAAAAGGGTTTTTAAGAAAAACAAAATTCAATTTGAAAAAGAATTACAATGATTTTACTTTAAACTGTAATGCAAACCAAAGGTATGTGACATTAGCACATCTCTGAACAGCATCTTACTTGAACAGGCTGAAATATCAATTAAGATGTGATTTGTCTCAGGCGAACTCTCACTTTCCATTGGCTAACCTATTTTCCTTAGCTGTCTCAAAAGATACGATATTTAATAATTAACAGAACTGCATGTAGTCTTAGCCTAGTAAAATAAAGGCAATGAGTTTCATTTAAAAATAGTACCAAAGGGTCATTCCAGGTGGCAGGATCTTTTTAAAAGGCTATGAACCTAAGTTTTATATTGCACATCACATAAAAACCTCTTTCTGAGAGCAAATTTTTATCCTGCTCGTGCTTTTTCATTTACTGGGAAAGATAAAATATAACTTACTTTTTAGGTAATCCGATGAGGCAGAATCTGTCATAAGCATACAAGAAGATAACATCTTATAAATCTCTGAGTGTTCTTGTTCTGGGAGGAAATTTAACAAATTCTGATCCAAGACATCACACTGCAAAGGAAAAGAACCTTTGAGAAAAACAGAAGTATGACCATGAGCAACACTTGCAGAAATGCACAGCAATGTGGATACGAAGCCTGGGGCAGTTGACAGGAGTTTTCCCACTGATTTCCAGGGGCTCCTGACAAAGCCTAAAAAAGGAGGAAGCAAACTGAGCAGCTGCTTCCCCATGAGCCAGTCCTCAGCTCAATTCTCATCAGTCAGCGATGCTCCTCTAATGTTTCTCAGGGACCATCAGGTGCATTGGGTATGTCTATACAATTCAGTGATGAGACCTGGGAGTGAGCTGGAAAATGGGCACCTGGCTCCCTGTAATGCTCGCCAGTCCCATGCACAGGTCTGTTGTGGATCATTGATGCTTGCTCTCTGCCTGGAAAATTCTTGACTAGTGGGAGAGTAGGGCTGGGAGTCACCCTGGGCTACTGGCCCTGAGACCTGGGTCAGTCCCAGATCCAGCCCCTCCCTGAGGGAACCCCTTGGGCTCCTGGGAGGTGCCCTTGAGGTGGTAGCCCTTGCTCCCCACTTCCTACATCCTGGCAGGTGGGAGCAGGGAGAAGGGGACATCACTTTGCAGCAGCAGTAGTCAGGTCCCAGGGAGGGAGACTTCATGGTGTCACCGGCACAAGCCCACTAGCTAGCCATGGGCTGGATACCCGGGTGTCTCCAGCCCCACGGTCAGCTGCCATGAACCTGAAAACCATCAGAAATCTAGGTACTGAGACCTGGGAATGGAAAGAGGAGATGGATTTGTGCAAAAGGCATGAGCTGCCCAGGGCAGAGAAGACGGAGTCTGTCAAAGGGTTGCCCAGAGGAAGGTCCCACTGTGTTCAGCGTGGTGACTAACCTAACTCTAGAAAAGCATATCTGAAAGGAAATCCTGAGATAAAGTGACCCTCTAATGGCATTGACTTACTTACATCCATCCCACTTGAGACTACCTCGGGCTGAGCTGGCACACTGACACAGCGTCATGTGTCATCAGAGCAGCTGCTACCAGACTGTATAGTCGTGTTGAGAATGTGTTAGCCCTGTATGAGACTGGCGAGTTATTAATCATCATCATTTATTTATGTATTTACTTAAGATCGCGCTTTGGTTTCCTTCTGCTTTCCACCCATGCCTGCTGTTCTGGGTGGAATTCCTGTTTAGAGTAGTGAAATGCATCAAGTATACTTTGAAAATAAGAGTGCTGTGCTTTATACACTTGATGCAATAATATATTACTTTCGATTATTCAGTTGTAAGTATTATATGTGCTTATTACTTGAATATTCCTTTTGTGATGAATACTTGAAAATTATTTTTGTGCCTTACTATATACCTCATTAATATGCATCCTACTGATACTGTGTGTAATTCAGTTTATATATATGCATATAAATATTATATCTATATATACACAAAATATAGCACATTGTTCATGTAATTTTGGGCATATGAAGGAAGAACACCTCACGGGAAACTGCAGTGGTGAGTCCTGTTCAAGGCTTATGGTACAACCTCAGAAAAGTCTTTTTTCCTTCTCATTCCCTTTCTACCTGTAAATGTTAGATAATGATACTTATTCACCAGTTTCATGTAAGTCTCATGGCAGTTAATTAACATCCAGTCAGCAGTAGCTGCAGGAGGACTAGATGTGAGCTGCCACCGCTCCTCAAACACATTATTGCTTCTTCATTGACCTGAGGATGTGCCACCTTTTGTCTCCATATTGTGACCAAGCTTGGATTCAAAACCTATTATCAGTTTGTCAGTGTCGTTTCCATTTAAAGGGACAGCTGCAGAGGCCTGAGACTATGTGTATGGTAGGAGTTGCAAGACTTTTTTACCACACACCCCTTAGAGCAACCTCCAGCCCCAAGCACCAGCTATTCATTGAGTTGCAAGTCTTGCAATTATATTTTTTTTGCCGCTGTCAAGTATCATATCCAGAATTTGATGTTTGTTTTGCATCTTTTCTGTTAGGGAATGCCATTTTTTTTTAAACAAGTATGAAAAAAATGATAAGGTATCTACTTCTTACTGTGTTGCACAACTCCTGCCTCCCACAGAGGTCAGGCACACCTGTAAAGCAGTGCACGAAACAGAATTTCTGGATATTATACATATCAAGACTCCAACAATGTCTTTGATCAATATGTCAGTCAAGAATATATCAACAGGTCAAATAGAGAGAAGGAAGCAAATATTACACAGTGTGACTGGAGCTGTAGGACATGTCAGGCAAGCTATTCAGAGCCAATTCTCACCAGACCCAAAGAGCAGACATCTGGTGCCATGGCAAAAAGGTGACCAGAAATATGGACAAAATTTGGTCACTGCAGACAAAAATGCATCAGTTGGAGGGGAACAGTTTGCAGCTTTGTCTAATTATTCTAATTATTCTGCAGTGGGCAGTTCTGCCCCGCTGGCAGACACAGCCACAAAGCACTGCTGAATGAGACAGGGAAAGTGGATAAAAGATAAATTACGGTAACTGTGGGTAGAGTGGTGTTTTGAACTATGTTAATACATATTTATGCTGCTAAACTTGGAATCTACTCTATGCTTTGGAATCTGTGGAACCCGCTAATAGAAACTTCTGAGTATTTACCCCTGATAGGTACAGCAGGCAAAGAACCAACAGGTTTGCATACATGGATGTTGTTCCATTCTAATAGCTATGCACAGTAAATTCACCCCAAGTTCTGCAATCATTTAACATATAGCTCAAATATCTGTGCAGTTTCAACAAACCAGCTATATTTCAAAATGGAGCTCCTTCCTCACCTTTTCATTGCTTTTTCGGGTGGTGAGGAAGAAATATGATGAGTTATTCCTGCTTCAGGGAAAAAAAGCAGGGCAACTGGGCAGCATGATCACTACAGGAATGGGAAGGAGGAGGCCTGCAAATGAAACAGGCTCCTTTTCCATCAACCCAAAAAAATCAAGATAGCTTTGCTCTTGTGTGCTGGGATTTGGCTCCTATATCAATCTGTATATCCTGAACTGATGCTCATTGCTACCCTGTAACAGCAACACAGCACGTATAACTTTTCTATGCTACAAGGTGCTATGTCCTGGATTTTTCCACCCTGACATTTAACTGAAATGCCCAACACAGCAGAGCAGCTGCCTGAGCTTCACCAGGAAGCCCCTGGGGAGAAAGAGCCCCCCCAAGGGGAAGCTCAGCCCTGCCAGGGACCTCCTGCCTTTGCAGAGCCACCTCCCCACCAACCCTCGTGGACCATCACGCAGGCAGGTGCCATGCACGGACCCCTCAGCTACGGGACTAAAGCTGGGTGAAACGGACACTGCTTTCCTAGTCCATGAGCAAGTGCAGCACCTTCTGCCTGAGACCGTAGACAAGCAACATCCATGAGAAAGCTGCATCTCCTCCTGCAGGCTGGAAATAGTCACTCTGCTGCCTGTGTTTAACTGTTTTACTCAGCAGAGCAAGCAAGGGGGACAGGGAGGACCCTTCTCCAGAGACCTGCATAGGCTTGGGGTCGTAGTATGCCATCTGACTGGCAAATGCTATGAGTTGTGACCAGATTTCCAGGAGTTCATTTCAACTGGAGTCAATCTTACTGTGTGAGCTAAACCTCTCTTTACATCAACCGACCTCCAGATCTTGTAATCACAAACTATTTAGAATTACAACAGAGGAAGTTTGTGTTTGAAAATACTCCATGGAACTTAGGGAAGCTATATTAAAGAGAATTGGATATATTTGTTCTCAGCACCAGAGTCTTTCAGGATTTTAATGAAAGAAAATACATCAGATTTCTTGATAGGGGCCCTCAGAGAGCCCTGCTCTGCATTCTGCCCAGTTTTGCTTCCCTTTCAGTGCTCAGAGCAGAAGATTTGCAGAGTATTTTTTCCCCTGCGGCCGCAGAGGAGAAAAAAATTGGTACTTTGTCCCTCTAACAGTGACTGAATTTGTCTTACAAATAGATGCTGGCGGTAAACAAAGTAAGCCACATCACTGATTTTCCAGATAGTACTCTGATCAGTTCTAAAACTTAAGATGACACGTGGAAAGGGCAGCATGAGACCAACATGCCCAATGTGCACCTAACCGCTCCTGCCCGTGGACCCAGAGATTTGATGACCTTGGGCAGGCAGAAGCCTTTGGTGCTTGCTCAGTTGTGGGCTCTGGGATTCACCCAGTCATCCTGCACACGTGGGCTGGCGGTGCAGTTGTTAACCATTATCACTCCATAAGCTCTGAGAAGGTCTGTGGGAACTCCTGCCCCACCTCCAGCCCCGGCAGGGTGGTCCCTGGCTTGGGCTGCTATGTGCTGCTTCTGTGCGAATAAAATATAACGATCATCCTTGTCCTGGTTTTGGGCAAAGATTATCACACAAGGCATGACTTTAAGAGGGAAAACCAACTTAGTCTCTGATGGTCCAACTCAGGAATTATGAATCTGAATCTATCCATGTTCAGCCAGGGCTTAAGGTTTTAGGCACAAGGTCTGAAATGCATCTTCTTGAAAAGCAATACTTTCCCACAGCAGATCTACCATCTCCACTAAGAAGCAGTATTTGGAAGGGATAGCAATAAAACTCCCAAACGATGAAAGACAGAGAAATTCCATAGAAATCAGTAAGTGTATGAAGACCCAGCAGATTGCAAGCAGGACAGGGCTTTCTCTGCCTTTGAAGTGAAAGCAAATACCAGAAAATAGGCAGCTACTGGTTTTCTCAACTGTTGAGGATTAAAGAAAACTGATATAGATAGATTCAGTTCAATTTGTTGTTGCATAGCAATATTCTTGCATTTACCAGGAGCTGCCGCCTTTCATCAAGTTCCTTTCGTCTCAGAAGAAAATAATTTTTGTTCATATTACAGCAAGGTAGTGTGTGTGAAATACATTTGTCTGGGTGGAAAACATAACATGCATTTGGTGAAAACTAAACGAGAGAAAAAGAATTGTAATTTTCCTAAGAATGTGGCAGGGGGGGTGGCACAATAATTATCTGGCACCAATTTTTTCTCCTGGGCATGTATTTATTTGAGACCAAGCTACTAAAATTGAGTGTAAGGATTAATCCTTAATTATTGTGCTATTTCTCCTAGAGCAGCCTTAGCAACAGGGTTTGGAGCAGTCCCTCTCCCCTGCTCCCCCAGCCCAAGCCAGCGCACCCAGGAGTGTTTCCCACAGCAAGACCCAGCAGCCGCAGATAAAACAAGCCCTGTGTGCTGGACCCGAGCGCCGAGCGTCGGCTCCACCAGCGCTTCCTGGGAGCTTTCCTCTTGGGAAAGCACAACTGAGCCACGGGGATAGCTCGGCTGCAGCCACCAGCTAACTCCCACTCCTCTGAATTCAACGGGGGTTTTTGTCCTTTGCCTCCCTGGGAGCAGAATAAGGCCCTTAACAAGCTCCTCGCTGGGCTGCTGGTGGCTCTGGCGCTATTCTCTGCTAGCTTAGAAATCAGAAATGGAAAAGATCAGGCAGGTCACCCTGTCCCTCCCCTGGCCAGAGTATTCCCGCAGAGCTTTTTCCATTCAAGCCGAAGCGCCTCATAGCAACAAAAACCTGAAGGGTATGAATCAGACGGAGAGAGGAGAGAGCTGATCAACAGCAGCGCCCAGCATAACGCAGGGACAAAGCTCCTCAGCGCGTTCTCAGGAAAACACCACCCACTCACCACCCTTTTACATCTGCTTCTAAAAATGCAGGGCCCGATCCTACCATGTGTAGTAGAAAAGCCAACGCCAGAATTAATTACTCACCGGTAAATGCCCTAGAAGAGGTGTGATGCTGTCGGACACGTAGATGATGCTTCCACCTGTGGTTACCGCTATAATGAAGCCATCTAATGCCTAAGGAAACCAGACGAGTGGAGAGTGTTTTAATAGGAACGAGGGGTGTAAACAGGGCGTCTCATCGCGTGTTGATCAAAACTGTCTGACTTCAACACCATATTGTTATCGAGTTGTAGGAACGTTATCTCAAGTTGCAGAACAGTAATTCTCTGATTTCACAGTCTGATTTAACTTTTACAGCACTCTTTGTAGTCTAGTAAAACCTACTATTGAAGCAACAAAGGGCTCACAGGAACATTTCATGTCTCAGTTTTTAAATTAATCACACATTTTAATAATGCAAAATGACTAAGACTGGATCCCTTGGAAGTTATTAAAATGAACATTTGAGCTCTGTGTAAATATCAAAGGACGATGAAAGGATGCGGTCCTATCTCGAAATGGTACTTCTCTGCAAACCCCATAAATCTCAGTTTGTATTAATGTAACATTGTATATTACTGGGCTTTCATGTAAGTAAAAGCAATGCAAATGATCAAATAATCCTTAGCCAGAGTTTTAATTGAGTGATTTATTTTAAAGGTCATGGTATTAGATTACTCATTCCAAGAGAAAGTCACTCTTCTGCAGAATTTCTTCCTCACTTTGGTCATACCTTGCTGTATGCCCTTTCACTCCTGGGACTGAAGGGGAATGTCAGCCTTATCCCCATCCTCTGAACAGGAGCCATTTCACCTTCAAAATTAGTTTCTTCTTTAGTCTGGGATGCAAAGTTTTGAGCTAAATCTTGTTCAAAGTTAAATCTAGGTAGACTTCCAGATCAAAGGCAACATTTCACCTACTCTGACCCCCCCCGAAAATTAAGAGTCAACAGTAGGTGCTCTATATTAAAGAGACTATATTAAAGAGAGAGAGACTATATTAAAATCTTCCTGTTGTAGTAGAGGAGTCATTGGTGAAGCTCCCAAAGCCTTCAAGCGGAGCAGGTCTGGGTCCTCCCTGTCAGTTCACCGGTGGAGTCAGTGTTGCCTGCAGCATTTGAGCAGTACAGGCCCTGCAAGCACGACTGAATCAGAGCAGAGGTTGACTCTACCCTGGAGGCAAGACCTGGTGAGGAGACAGGTGTAGTGCAAACAGCCCGAGCAGGGTGCCACGGCGTTACAAAACCTTACTGCACACCCAGGCGTGCCTCCAAGCCAGACCAGCAGTTGATCCTGGGAGCCGCAGCACATCCTTCCCCCCCGCCCCCCCNGCACCTCCTCCCCCCCCCCCCCCCCTGCTTACTTCAAAAAGGGAAAGAATTCTGAGAACCCTGGAAAATGCTAATTGTTTCTAAAAAAAAAAAAAAAAACACCAACCAAAAAACGGAAAACACAAAGCCTTGAATAAAGACACAAACATATGTTCCTTTTTCCAGAGAACGCTGAGCACCCACAACTATTTAAGTCAATGGGAATCTGCTGGTGCTACAATCCTTTGAAAAGCAGGTCAATAACTTATACCCCAGTAGAAGAGCGTGTGTTTAGCATCTCTGAAAACCCTCCAGCTGCTATAGTTAGTTTGATTTTGTTAATCTAAGTGCAGAGAATATGTTTTTCTTTAGTGCAGTACATTCAAGCTGTTTTCTAAAAAAGCAGGATAGCTGTTAACCCATAGAAGAGAGCAGTGGTTTTACAAGGCAGCTGGATTGTGCATGTTACTATGGTGAAGGTTGTTGGGTGTTTTGTTTTTTTTTTTTAATCAAGTCTTTATTTCATATCCAATGCAAATTATACAAAGTGACTCACATCAGAATTTTGTGGTAAAATCAAGTTAATGTATGCATACATAATTCTATTTTTATTTACTCGCAACTGGTCCTTCCAACAGTAAGATGGAAATCTTCAAAGATTTTACTACTGCAAGAATCCTAGATGGACAAACATAGCCTAATACCCACTCCTATGTAATTTGATGACAGCCTTTTCAATGGGGTAAAAAAAGGCCATTTTCAGGAAAGTTGATGTATTACCGGTCTATTATGCTCTGATCCTTTTGAATTAGTGCTTGGAAAAAACCCTTCCCATCTTTTAATAGCAGGACGGGAAAAACTTCAAGCAGTCTTGTCCAAATGTTAATAAAATAAGATTAGTAGAAAGGCTAAAAAGAAGGGAATGATGAACAGCTGGCTCAACAGGACATGCCAGTACCCAATGTCATCTTGAAGGGCATGGAAAATCACAGTAGCAAGAAGGTGATTTATAAGCTGGGAAACCGAAAGCAATTGTTTTAATCTAAAATTGTGTGGCGCACAAGCAGAATCAACAAAGGCCCAGCTAGTCAATTTATTGCTATCCAAGGGAAATATGTCAGTGCAGACTGCAGGAGTTATGTAGTTAAGTTCCCATGCCCTGAGTTGGGAAGCGGAGGTTGATGGTGCAACACGAGCAAAGCCTCTCTTCACACCCAACCGGGGGAGTCTCAGCGCAGTGAACAGCAAAGGCTGGTGGACCACTAGCCCCTGTGGGCCACCTACATGCCACAGCTTCATGCCACAGCTTCATGCCACCCCTTGGTTGGTCTGGCTTGCTCCCCAGGCATCCCTCCCTACCCACGGCCAGAGCCCAGATCATGGCCCATCTGTGGGAGGAGGAAAAGCTTGTTCTCAAGGGACACTGCAGGGCAATGCAACCTCCACGCGTTTAGTACGGGAGAGGATCCTTGCTAAAGAAGGTTCTAGCTGTTACTGAGAGAGAAAAATACATTTTAGCAGCTCATTTGCATTTCATCTCGAACCTACATAAATGCCATTGAGTCACCTCCCTTCAAATCCCTGCTAGCATTAAAAGCACCTATGGTATAATTTAAAGGTAATTTAAAAACTATTGCTGCAAAATAACCCTGCTCCTGTTAGAATAAAAAGTGTTCGATAAGGGCCTTGAAAATCATTAGAGTGGCAGCATTAACTGTACCAAACCAAGAGGAGCTGTCAGGCTTTATCTGCTTGTACAGCACCTGGCACTGGAGGGATGCGACACTTGCTTTTCAGGTGCTAGTCTTGCATAGATGTTAAGTAATAATAACGCCTTTCAAGAACAGGAGAAAAACTGCTGCGTGCCCTTTCCCTCACCTCTGTTTGCAAAAAATAAAATGCAGCCTGTGATTTGAATCTCTCCCCTGGACTGCATTTCTTGGGAGCCCCTGCGCAGCTCTGCAGGCTGCGGCACCGTCGGGAGTGAGAAGCCACAGGTGGGGACTCTAATCCCTCGTCCCTGTGACAGCTCCGCTTGACGCTCAAACGCAGCAGTACCTGAAACCTCCGCTTTTGGAACCGCAGATGGCATTTCATTCTAAACGCATGGGCATTTCCACAGCTGCTAGACAAAATTAGGAAAGGTATGTAAGCTTGTTCACCTCCAACATCAGCTGGGTGAATTCTTCATTGCTGAGAAATGAAGGCTTCCAGTCCTGCTGAATTTCAGAAATCTCCGTCTGTGCCGAGACTTCTAGAAAAATAAAAATTAAAAAAAACCAACTTGTATCTTGCAAGCCTATATAGATATGTTTGAAAAGACAGAAGTCACATGTATATTCAAAAATTGCAGCTTTCAAGCATGGGTTTTGCATACAGAGGCAATAACAACTATCTAAACTGGGCCTGATCCTGCAACGTTTTCCTCATTTTTCACTCAGCTCAGCTTGAGTTGACTTCAGTGGGAGCCTGTATTCACATAGCCATTGACCTCAATCAGCATTACTTACCTATTGATCAAAAGATAAAACCACTTTGCATGAAATTAAAATCAAGGCAAGGATTAGCACGTCTCAAATTGATATTTACAACTTAAAGCTTCAAAATTAGGATACCAGAGAGAACTAGGGTTCAGCCTACAGCTTCTGTGCCCAACAGGGAGCAGCAAGAAGATTCCTTCAGAGGAGCCTCAAAGTGCCGTGACCCCGAACAGCAGAGTTATTGCTCCTTTCTCCCAAATGAGCCTTTGCACCAGCCTCGCACTGGAGCAGTGGCATCTCATCCCAACTCCTGCCCGGAGAGGAGGGTCTCTTGTCCGCTCAGCCCGTGAAGACAACCCTGTGGTGTGAGACACCATGGGGGTGTCTTGACACTGCTGTTGGCCAAGCCTGGCCTGGCAATAGCCTGAGGATGCTCGATCCCCCAGGCCTTTCCATGCAGGGGTGCAGGCGCACTGGGATAACAAGTCATGGCTTTGCAATGAAAGTGGGACAACTGGATGCACTGTGATGAGCCGTTTCATTCAAAAACCAGCCACCCATGTTAGTTCTACCCAAATAATGCATTAATAACCTTGTCGGACAGTGTTGTAGGGGACAGGTCTTAGAATCTAGAGAGACTTGTGCTGGTTTTTGTTCACTGCTCACTCTGCTTGTCTAAGAGTGTTCCCTCATTCAGCACTAGTAGCGAGGGGATGCTGAGCACAGCCTGTCTTCTCCTTTCAGTGCCGCCTGCTAATTAATCCTATTGATTAACACTTCCAGAGCATGTAATACCCAACGCTCCCTATTTGGAGCACATAGGCAAACTGGCCGGAGAAATGCAAATGGCTAAATGGTATTAAAGATGGTAAATTTATACCGGTGCCTGTGGGTATTGTCACCTATAAGAAATCAAAGCCCCCATTCATTCAAGCTTTATTAGTGGTGATGCAGCCTTTTGCTTCTACCAGCTTGTTGGACTCGCTTTCTGCACAGCTGGGGGCTGTCACTGATAGCACGGTGGCTCTCCACAGCCCTCACGGTCTTATACAGAGAAATCAAAAACAGAGTGAGGAAAAAGAGAGATCAGCCCTGACCAGATTTTTATTATATAGTCTCAGAATTATAGGCTACTTTCAGCAGATCCAGAGCTTGGAAAAGCTGATATACATGAAACAGTGACTGCTAGAAGAATTACTTGAGCTTGGGAGATTCTCTGTATTATAAAGAAGGAGGCTGTTTCCAGAGCAAAAAATCTGAAAATTGACCTCCTCCTCTGTTATAACTAAAATCTTGGTTTAGCCTACTAAATGAAAGAGAAATACGATTGAATAAACCAGATCCAAAGTATGCTGAAGATAATCAAAATTTTTAAACGCTGATGCTTTGTATTACATTGTGTGACTACTAATCTAGTTTAAAAATAGATACCATTTGCTTTTTTTAGCAAGTGCACAAAACCCAGTCACAGTTTGACCCAATTGCTGTGGAAGGATTTGCGACTGTTAGCTTTCTTTTACCTAGTTGTTCTTCCAGAAATGAAGTGCCTTTTGGAGTAAATTATTTGGGCTATCAGCTACATGTCTCTACACTTATTCAAATCTCGTGCGATTGTTCTTTGCTTGGCTTTATAATTGAGCATATTCACATCCTCCTTTACTCTGCCTTGGGCAGCTAAAAAAAAAAAAGATATGTTATTACTGTCATTTTTTAATAGGTATATGCAATTATTAAACTTTGAGATGTCCTAGTCATGCCCTCCTGTATGAAATCATCTTGTCTGTGGCAGAAATTCATTTAAGGAGAAAGTAGGCTCTAACAACAGAACGACTATAATTATTTCCTCAATAAGTTTGACATTTGTGACTCCGTTATGTTGAGAGTCATGATACAAGAGTTTTCATGGTCTTTTCCGTTTCACCCAGGGCTCTCCAGGGAATGAGGGCAGGAGGTTCTGGATGGGAGAAGGTGAGGCTGGTGATGCGATGCATCAGCTTGCAAGAGCCCTTTCTGCCTTGTGGGACCAAGGACATTCCCCACTGTCACCTGCTGAAACCTCTTCCTCACAGCAGCAGAGCAAGAGAGCCCCATTTTAAACCAGTGCCCTGATTTATAAGGGAGAAGCATTTCAGTTGTCTGCTGGTGGCGGATTTCCACGCGTCAGGGAGCCCACAGTGCATGTTCTTCTCACCGACTGGAAACTAGACCAACCAGACTAGATCAGCAGGGTCAGAAACCTTCTGTGACCTCTGTGAGGGCATATGTCTAAGGGACTTAACTGTCACTGCTGTGTACATTTTAAAAACTAAACTCCTGACTTTCTGAGGCTGAACTTTGCTATTTCAGCTGCACGCTGTGCGAATCTGAGGTAGCTTCTGCTTGTGCAAGCTGGGTGAAGCACATCAACTATCTGTGGATGCAATTTGCTGAAAGCGACTTCCAAAATTGGGGTCTTTTCTGGTCTGAGTTTTCTGCTCACTGTAGAAAATTGAGTCCTACACAGTCCGCAGAGGAGCTGAACAGATTGCTTCCCTGCATTTTTCTGCAGAAAAGCTGGGGTGAATGCTTTGCTCTTCTGCTCAGAACACTGCAAATTTCAAGGAAGGGAATCTTCCCTCTGGCCCCAAATCTCTCTTGTTCAAAGCATCTCTCTTAATCACATGCGCTGCAGAGCGCTGCTGTCCACCTTCCCCCAGTTCGTAATGTTTGCCCCCTTCTCTAGCACGTTGAGAGTCATCCTCAACTAAAGAGCAGCCAAGGAGATGGATTTGGGCAGCACGGTGCCTGCAAATGATCTTTTTTGATGAGAAAAAAACTAAAAAACCCTTATGTTGGCACTTTTAGGCCCCTTGAGCCATTCTGATAATCACTGAAGGAAACAGGATATTGTAGCAACCATCTGGCAAGTGCATGAAGATCTGCAGTAAATCTTACCATTGTGTTTCTGCAGAAAGCCAATGACTTTTTCCAGCACAGTAGTTTTGTCCATTTTGCGGGTGTTGCCTGGAAGCATGGAGCTGAGCTCTTTGATGAGAACATTGAACTGATCACGCCTCTTCTTCTCAGACTTGTTACGCGAAGCCCTTTAGACAGGTTAAAAAAGACAAAAAACAAAGATGAGCAGGCCAAGAGGAAAAATCATCACGTACCTGCTCTTTGCAATGTATACACCTAGAAATAAGCCTACTGTGTGCCTCAGTATGTGAAGACTGACACTGGCCTCCAGCAAAAGCCGCAGAGACAAGTAGGAAGCAACTGTTCCTACCTCCTGCTCTTGTCTTTGGCCCCCCTTTAGAGTCCAGCGGGGAGATGAAGGCTTTGCTCACCCATCTGTACTGCCTCTAGACACCCCAGTCAAGCTGCTCAGGTCAGCATTAAGCCTGTAGGTGAAGGAGCTCTGTTCACCTCCGAGACATGCGCAGGATCTTGCAAGTTTACACAGCCTCTGAGGAGGCACTCAGAGCAAGACAAAATAGGGATACTGTGACAACAGTAAAATCATCCATAAAGGAGAAGAGTGGGGACTGGTAAAACTGTGTGTCATACCCATCTGTGCAGTCTTAACAGGAGAGAGGGACCCCGATCCTGCAGTTTAACCTCTAGAGGGACCTGCCATCTCAGAGGCGTCACACATCCTCTGGCTACCTCCAAGCTGGCTTACAGAAGAGGAATCAGGCTGCTCTTTTCCATCATTAAGATCAGGGACCTGAGTAGAGGTTGCTGAAGCTCCCATCTAGTTCATATGCCACCTCGTTCAAGTCTCCTCCCCAGGGTGATGAAGGCAAGCAGGAGGGAGGGCATCAGCACGTCTCATCCCAGCACGGACTGGGGTCTGAGGCCAGGATCTGTTCCTGGACCTTGGGGGCCCAGAAGTGCTAGCAAGGGTTCCCTGTTTGCCCTTTACCTATGTGTGCCATTGGGCAAATCACTTAAGGTCATGGTGCCCTAACTCTTTAGGTGTAAAAGGGGGACTCTGCAGCTTTGCTCACCAGTCCTGTCTGTTTAGCAGGCTCCTTCAGAAAGAGCCTGCTTCTGCTGCTGTGTTTGAAGAGTTTACAGGAAGAAAGGACCTGTTTTCATCTGGGGTATTTTGCCACCACCATAATGCTATCATTAAGGCTCTTGATAGTATCTTCAGCAGTGCACTTTATTTTTTTTTTTCAATTATATGTCAACCTACACACAAGCAAGAGTTTTCTGAATTGTTCTCGTGAATATGACAATTATTCTACCCAAAGGGTATCACCCAGACTTCTGTAGCCATGTGAAAATAGAAATAAATATAACCCAGAAGGTTTGTTTGTTCTTCTGAAAGGTCTTCAAGCAGTCAATATTTGCCTTGTTAATTACATAAAGATCTAAAAATCTGGTTACACGTAGACAGGAAAGAAAAGCCAAGAGGCCAGTTCTCACTCTGTGTTTCTCAGTCCCAGCTAACTCTGCCCTACCTTACAAGCAGTTCTGGATGCACACTACTGAAAAACAGAGCAGAATTTAGCCCAGCATCTACATCTCCCCCAAGGACCAGGATGGCAATAAAAATTTTCAGCAGAGAAATCACTGCAGAGGCTTCTGGATGTTACTACTGACAGAGGGGTAATTTTTGTTTGTCTTGCTCTCAACCCTGAACACACTTGGAGATATGCTGGATAGAAGCCAACACTTGATTATGTTACAGCTTTGAACACAAGAGATTGGGTGGATACTGCCTGACTGATTTCAGCCTGTTCTTATTACAGTGCAAAAGGCTGTCAGAACAAGATGTGAAAAGCTCCAGCCTTATCCTATTTCTGTACAGTTCAAGGGGACGTTAAGAACATCAACATTTTGCTTCCTCATAATTCAATCCTCAGTTCATTTTAAGCTCAAACGGTCTTGATGTCCCTGGAAATAAAATAAATGACCAACAATCTATAGGGAAAGTGTTGCTTTTTCCAAAAAAATAAGGGTGCCTTGACAGAAATATAAAGTAACTATTTTTAACACTTGACATTTTATTCACAAAGGAAATAGGAAAACTCCTCTAGTGGAAATAACTCTACCAAGATCTGAGTCGATGATCACAGTAAAATCTTAAAAAGGAAAAAAATGAGACCCCCCCCCCCCACAATTAGGTCATCTAAACTGTCCGTGCACAGTTGTGTGTGCTTTGTTCAGTCCAGTCGTAATGTCTTAAATAATGCAATTTTCATCACTTCCCTTGGAAGATTATTCCCTAGCTTTGCTTACTTCACTGCTAAGGCATATCATTTACAGTAAGCCAAAACAGCCTCTGTCTTAATTCCGTACTATTCGTCCCAGTTCTCCTCCCTCTCTGCTACTCCAAAAAAATATGGCGTATCCAAGGGGAAGAAGGAGACGCAGTATGAATAAGATCCGGATTTTTAGTGAATACAGCTAAAGGCAATACAGGACAGCTTGAATTCAGAATTATCAAAAGCACCCATTAAAATGTGTTCTAAATAGCCGTTTTTACATTCTTATATATTTGCTGCCTGTTGTCTTAAAAAGAGACTGATACTTGCTGACTTGATAGCCATTACATCTTGCTGATTTACAATGAAATGTGACTTTGCACTAAATTTCATATTTCTTTTTGCTGTCCAGGGGGGGACATTATATATGCATCAAAGCAAGTAACCGTATCACATACCTTCATTCAGATTCTTAAATTTACGTTTTATTGGAGTGGAAAATGGCAAGTGGCAGTCCTCATTCACTAAGCACTTTGTGATGGTTCACTTCAGTCTGGTTTTGGTTGGAATTTGGAATTCAATTGAATTGTCAAAAAAATTATTTTAAAATAATTTACTGTTAAAGCAAATTTAAAGAAAAGCAGACAGAGAAAACAGTGCACGAAGCATGCTTTTTTGTTTAGAATTAATAAATTAAAGAAGAGAAAAATTTTCTCGGCTTTTTTACACCCTCTTGTGTTTCTCAGCACTGAGGGACCTGGTCCTTATACTGAATAGAAAAAAAAAAAAAGAAAGTGTTTCCCCTGCAACATGGGACAGATGAGAGGCCTCAGTTTTCAACACACAAGAGCAAAATGTTCAGCCAATGGCTTCTCCCAAGTTTGACTCTCTTTAAAGCTTTGGAAGATAAATTGTAGCTTTTAAATGAATCTGAATGGTTTTAGTATACTGTAGTAACTTTAGACCTTTATGAAGCCTCTCATGATTTCAAACTTAATTTCTAATTTAGATTTATTTCTAAAAAGTAAAATGTACTTAAATTACAATTCAAAGAAGAAATTTCCTTTTTTCCTTTTCAAAGTTATCATTTTCTTATCCACCTTGACAGAGGCCTGCCCCAGGGTATGACAAAAATTCCTTTCAGGAACAAACGGCATGAAAACCATACCAGATGGTGATGACAATCGCTGATAGCGAGGATACGTGTTATCCTATTTTTGTCTTAGATGGATTCATTTAATGCATTTTTTTTTCTTTTAACAATTAGCACACAAATATCTTCAAGATAATCAGGCTGTAAGGGTGGGAAGCAGCGATGCAAGGTGGACTCCAATCCCCTGCTACCCCTTTCCCTGATCCCAGGGCTCTGGGGAAGCGTGACACCTCCCAAGATCCAGGTCAAACAAGGACAAGTGTAAGGACTTGTACCTGGGAAAGTATAATCCAGGAGTGCAGCTGGATTATCTACTCATCTGGGGAGCAGCTCTCTGGAAAGGGACCTGGGGGTCCTGGTGGACAACAAGCTTAATGTGAGTGAACAGTGTGCTCCTGCAGCAAAGCAAGCCAACAGGATGCCGGGTTGCATCAACAAGGACATCACCAGCAGAGATAAAGAAGTCATTATCCTGCTCTATTCAGCGTTTGTGAGGCCACACCTGGAACACGGTGTTCAGTTTTTGTCCCCGCTACACAAAAAAGATGTGGACAGGCTGGAGGGGGTCCAGAGAAGAGCCACAAAGATGATCAAAGGACTGGGAAGCTTGCCGTATGAGGAAAGTCTGAGAGAACTGCGTTTGTTCATCCTTGAGGAAAGAAGGCTTAGGGGAGACTTTATCACCATGTTCCAATACTTAAAGGGTGGCTACAAAGAAGATGGAGGGTCCCTTTTTACAAGGACTCACATGGAAAAGACGAGGGGTGATGGGCACAAGTTACTTCTGGGGAGATTCCAATTGTACAGAGGAGAAAAATCATTCACAATGAGAACAACCAGCCATTGGAATAATCTCCCCAGGGAAGTGGTGGATTCCCCAACAATGGACTCTTTTAAGATTCAGCTGGACAGGGTTTTGGGCCATCTTGTCTAGACCATACTTTTGCCAAGAAAGTTTGGACCAGATGATCCTCGAGGTCCCTTCCAGCCTGGTATTCTGTCATTCTACGATTCTATGACCTCTTTGCAATGCAGCGTGGTGGCAGGAGGCATCCCTTCCCTGAATCCATCTCCTCCCCTGGCCCCAGGTGCCTGCACCTGGTTGACTGATGGTTGGGTAGAGCCGCACACAGAGACGTACCCCATATTGTCTCTCTCCTGCTCGTGAAGCCCCACATGAAGAGGGGCACCAGTGGGGCTCTGGGGGCTGGCAGACACCCTGGCCTGAGCGGATCACCCCTTGCAGGGGTAAGGGGAGGCAGTTGGCTCAGCGCTTCCCTCCCGATAGCAAAGGAAAGCCTTCTGCTGCCTGAGCATGCATGCATGAAGAGGAGGGAGCAAAGGGGAACGGTTGAGCTCAGTTGCAGCCTGTGCTGACCTATATTGGCGAGAAAAAGCTGCGGGGAGGGAAGAAGCAGAGAAGGAATCAAAAGAGATGAAACTGGATCAACTAGTTGTGCCTGGACTGGAAATACTCTCATTAGAGGGAACCAAGGGGAAAAATGCGGGCAACCCATGGCTCCCTCTAAGCAATTAAACTGTGGATTGATAATGCATCCAGAAAAAAGCCCCTCAAATGCTTCCAAACAGCATTTCTGCAGATGCCAGTCAGAGCTGAGAGTTATTAAGAGTTTTATTGCCACAGCTCTTCTGCCTTGAAACGCACCCTTCCCTCCCCACAAAATGTTCACAACAATTTCCCGCCAACTGGGACTTGATGATGGAGTGCAGAATGTGTGTGAGTAAAGGTTTGTGCCAGTTTAGGGCTGACACAGCACTTTTTTGTGGTCTTTCTCTGCTCTGAGCATAACTTCTGGGTGTTTTCATTACCATAAAACAGACATTGCTGAGTAAATGACCATCACAATAGGTCATTTAGGTCATAATAGGGAAAACTCCCCACTTTTTAAGTTCTTTTTCTTTTGCAAAATGTCTTTTTGTAAAAAAACCCACATTTTTATACACTCGGGATGCTCGGATGATGTATTATAGCAGCAGGAGTATGTTGTTGGTTCTACAGTTCTTGTGTTCTGCAGTAATGTGGGAAAAATGATCAATGCCTTAGCTTTTTTGATATTTTCCACAGGAAACATTGCTATGTTATTTTCTTCTTGCAGGGTAGCCAAGAATAGGAATCTGTGTAATGGCAGTTTTTCAAGTTGTGCTTGGCTGTATTCTACTCTCTCTCTCTCTTTGATTAATTGATTATGGATAAAACAGCTTCTGCAGCAACAAACACTATCAAGCTCATCACAAGTTAAACAGAGAGTTATAAAAGAAAAAAGTGCTCACCTCTTTGCCCTGTCTTTCTCATCTTCATCCATTAGATTGTCTAAGCAGTTTTTTCTGTTGAAGGAATGTGAGAATCATTACAAATTGTCATTTTGTTAGGTCTACTTGCAGGCTAATCTCAGAGTCGCTCTATTTCATTTTAATAACAGAGTGATGATATCCAGGTCAGATAAATGTGTCAGCAGTGCTTTATGCCACAGTCCTTGATTTTAGGAAACATCCATTGTGGATAATGTTATTCCTGAGCAGCACGCTAGCCTTAGAGGCTCCAGCTCAAGATTTCCAGGCACAACATGGTCCACCAGCACAGTACAAAACCAGCTACTTCTTGGGGTATTTTTTGGTGTGGAGGTTACTTTTTGCAAACTTGCAGGCTGGATGAACCCTGGGGTCTGCCTCAGCTGAAAAGGCATTTTCAGCACCCACACTTTCCCCCAGAAACCATCCCCGGTACAAGAGCCAGCATTACTGATGCCTTTGACTCCTCAGGTGGAGCATCCTACTGGGCATCTGTTCATCCATCCCTGTGGGCCCTGACCTGAAGCCCAAAGAGACAGTTGTAACTATACTGAATTACACCCAAAATTCAAATTGTCCTCATAAATCCCGCTGCTTAAGCCACACCATGGAAAAACCCTCCCTCAGACAGAGTGCCTGCCTGGTGGTGCTGACACCGAGCACGGGGACTGCGCCACCCCCATCGCTCCTTTTGCTATTCTCCATCAAAATGTTGTGACCTGCTGTCAGGTTTAGAGTCCAATCGCTCCAGCAGTTTGAGCTGTGCGGAGAAAGTACTATGAGCACAAGATGTGTTGATAAAGCCACAGTGTTAAAGGGGGTAAATTGGGTAAATGATGTAAATTCATGTAGGAAAGGTGAAGGGAAAAATCCAAGAGCAGCCTGGCTGAAGGCTGAGATCCTCAGAAATGCTCCTCACCAGCTCACTGCCCACCCTCCTTTGCTCCGTGGCCTTATGAGAAAGTGATGCTTGAGCCATAAACACTTCAGCCCGAGGAGGATGCCCTGTGCTGCTGCAGCCTCTCGCGGCACCTCACGCCCATGTCAGAGCACACAAACCACGTGCTGCTGCATCCCACGCAAATATTTCCCGAACCGGCAGCACAACGCTGCTACAAACTCTGGATATTGTCAAAGCGTCATTTTCAAAGCGGCGGCGTAATGACAGGCAATGATAACACTCGTTTTCAAAAATCAATGTTTCTCATTTATAATGAGACATGTAAGACGTGAAGAAAATTGGAGGGGGGGGGGGAAGAGAGAAGTTAGTTGCTAGGCATTATTTAAGCCCATGGTATTTTCCACATATGAGTCACACATAGATTTGTCTGTTTAAAGAACATTTTATGAAATAACAGGACTTAAAAAACTTACTGATAGTAAGAACAGTGGATAAATTCACACCTTCTGCTACTAGCCCTCTTACAGCAATATTCCACCTGCTCGTTACTCAACAGTTAGCTAAGAACATGAAACTACTCTGTAATTTTTTATCCAATATGAGAGCAATGAGGAACTAAAGCCACAGATCACTGACTGGAGGGTAAAGCTAGTCCTTCATGGCATTCAGCTCTTTGATGGAGGAGCATAAATAGGAAATATGAAGGCTGACTGGCTTTTTTAGTTGTAACTGGCAAATTTAAGTTGCCGAATTCTATTATACAGAATGTCATGACAAATAATACCATGTAGTTTTTAGATGGTTTTTAGGATATTTATTTGGCCTTGCAAAACAGCCAAGTCAGCTATATTTTAGACTAGGAAAATTTATAGATGCAATTACATTTTATTTACCAGTATTTACAAGTATTTTACGTGGTTATTTGCCCAGTGCCATAATCAGGCTACTAGCCCAAACACTGTGTTTCCAAATAAAACAGGTTAAAATGTAGGGACAAAATCCAGTGGGTTTTGTTGCAACCAAAATGTTCACCTACATTATTCAAGAATAAAGAAGGCATCAGTAATATGGCAAGGGTTAGCATTTAGGATTTTGTTGTCTTTCTTTGCTAGACTTATGCTCAAAATGCACTGTTGCGGGCATCCTTGTTGAATCTAGGATATGATAAGCAAAATGAGGCAGTGTCAGCAGGAGAAGTTGATTTGTCTAAATCCCTGAAGGTCTTCCTCTGCTGCACCAAAGCCTCCTCTGATTGTAACAGATTCCCCGTAGGAAGCAGGAATATGGGGATGAGAGCTCTGGGTGGCTCTGAGGAAGGATGGGGGTGGATGGAGCAGTTAGCAACAGTGCTGCTCAGCCCTGGCTGTTTTGGAGAGGCACAATGTACCTAATGGAAAGGGGCTTCCTACAGCTGTACCTATAAACCATCAAGGAATTACAGTGCCAGGAAGCCTCTACACTTACAAGAGAGCAACAGGTCTAACTGGTCTGTTCTGCCAAGGATTTGGCTAGATCTGTAAAGCAATTCATGGCCAGCTTCCAGTAAACAAGGTTTCTCACTGACTGACGTGAAATTCTGGACCTGCTGTGCTGTTGCTAGTGTTAGACAATATCTAATTGTCATTTTGCTTCTGTTTGCTCATACGGCAAAATCTCCAGAGCATCGTAAGCATTGCTAACAGTGTTTGCCAGTACACATGCACCATATGAAATTAAACCCGATCTCAGTAAAATAGATACAGCAGAGTATACAATTGCTGCGAACCTGTACTGCCATCCCTCTCCTGAGCCATGCCAGATGCTGACTTACACCTGGAGGAGAAACCCATTGCATGGAGCTTAGGTATGTGCTTAGTGCAACCTGCTTGCTTTATGTTATCCTCCCAGTCTCCAAGCTGGAAAGGTCCCAGACAGCAAACTGGAAATCTACTTTCTCATCCCTGTCAATGCCTGGTTTAGGAGGCAATTCTGGCTCATTGCAATGATGGAGGCAAGAAGTGAATGGCATGGTTCTGTGCCACAGCTCCCCTGCAAAGAGGTGACATCAAAAAGTGGGACAAGGATTTCTCAAAATTTGAACAATCTTTTCACAGAACAAAGAGAATTTGGAAACCTATAGGTAACAACATCACATGATGTAACTCCTGCCGATGGAGTATTTGACAGTGACAGTTACATTTGGAGCTTCATTAATATCATCATTATTGACAAGGAGTGAAGACGCCGTCACTCAAAATGATGGGAACCACCTGGAATAAGGAGGAAAAAGCTCATGTACTGCCATTGGGGCGGTACTCAGACAGACACACAGAAAGACGCACACCCACAAGCAGGAAGAGTGTCATTTTGGAAACATAAGACTGGCTAAAAGTGTTAACGGTGTACCCCTGGCTTACTTATCAGATGGAGAAGTGTAGCACAAACAATCCCCCCCACATTCATTCATACAATGAATAGTTGCTTGGGAAAGAAGTAATTCAGGCAGAGCGCCAGCTCGCTCCAGGGACTCTCCAGAAGAAAGGTTGCACATGTTTATTTTGATACAGTCTATTCCCAGTGGACACAGAGCTTGCACTATAAAGTTCACCTGGCAATGATCACCTTATTCTGCACTAGAAACATGCTTTTTTACCAAGTTAAACTACTACTGTTCTGTGTGGGTGAGGATGGTTTCTCTCCTTCCTGTCCTCGTAACGATATGGTATAAAATGACTGACACTCACATATAAGTAATCAGCTGTTGATTTCCCACTAAGTTGCCACGTGGCCAGCTAATCTCAGTTCCTACAAATCAGCCTGACATTTAACAAGAATTTTAAATCATATTCATTTAACTCAGCTGAATTAAATCAGGGACGTAATTTTTTTTGGAGGTCCTGGGATGTGCCTGGGGAAGCCTGGTAAGAAATCACAGTGCTTATGCTCCTCTGACCCTGAGTTGGACAGCTAGGGGGGAAAGACTGGGATTTTCCTCCCCTTCCCTCTCTGGCACAGTGGGGTGTCTCCCTCCACCACCCCACAGGCCTGTTTGGGATGTTCAGCCACTTGTCCTGTACAGGGCATGCTCGGCCCTGGGGAGAGGGGTGCTGCCCATCATACCCTGTTGTTGCTTCCCACCCACTACAGATATACATGAGCCCTGCCTCAGACCTCACCCTCAGACCACTTAAGGATGCTGGTACAATATCACCATCCTAAGTAAAGATGACAATATCGCACTTGGAGAACAATCCTCTCACAGCCAGGGGATGGGCAAGGGTTGTATGGAAAATTGGGACACTAGGAAGAAACATCTTGAACTACCTTCTGGCCTCTGGGCAGACCCTCCCCAACAACTGTTACCTTTTTGAGGGAAGAAAGAGACCAACCGGGTGGAGGGTAGACATGCCCCCATGATTTCCAGACACATTGCTCAGCCTCCAGAGCCCATCTCTGCTGAGTGTTACTTCTGCAAGACGCTGAGTGCTGCCCCAACAGGGAGTTACTCCCCGGTTCCCTCTTCGAAGGGAAGGAAAGAGGCTGTTAGCCAAGAGCCTGGCGTTATAAAGGAGGCATGTGTTTATGTTTGGTGGTTCAGGACTTAAAGGCCAGATCCACCCATGCATGGCATGCTGTGCACAGTGCGTAGGATCCAAGACATAGGAAGAGGGTACCAAAGGGGAGTACAGGCTCTGGGCATGAGCCAAGGGGACAATATCTGGCCACCTACTAACACAGGGGACAGTGTGGCTGGGTTGCTGTGCTGACACTGCCAGGTCCTCTGCCTAAAGACGGACACTGTGGTCGGACAATGGTGCTGTCCCATGGGTGCTCCACGGCATGGGTTAGATGGGCACTTGCTCACACAGGGGAGCACCAGGGTGGCTTGGAGCTAGCAGCTCTACGTCCTTCTCAGTGAAGGCAGAGCTCTGAAATGAAGTAAACCACACTAACAAGTAAAGTATTTCCCTTCCAAGCCTTGCTGGGGGGCAAAGAGAAAGATTAGTAAATGGGAAGTGGCAGGAAAGGTTACAAGGTTACAGGCAAGAAGTGACCATCTGACCATTTTAAATGCCTTGTTCCATATTTCTCTGACATGGATGAAGCATTCGGATATCCCACCATGAGGGCTATGGCATGAACACACAGCAGGAGGATTTGTATAAACACAAATCAGAATAAACCAACAGATTCATAGACACATCAAACTTAACTGCACCCCTCCATCCTTGTTTTTCGGATGTAAACATATGAACTGTTACGAGAACGTGCTGGAGTCCGTAACTAAATACAGCACAATCCCACCCGTAGCAATCAAAATTGATTTATCAAAATGTAAACAGAGTAGCCTTAAGAAAACTTAAGAAAAGGTAGTAAAAAAAATCACTTTCCTAATGGCATACATTGTTATTTGAGAAGGGACTGTGACGTTTCAGTGGAAGAATGGCAGTCTGCAGTTACCACAGGTCATGCAATGCTGCAATTTTTACGGGAATTACTGCTTTTATGAGTAAAGGGAAAAATCCGGTAGCATGGTAAGCATCCAGCTTCAGTTCTATTTCTGCCTGACAGTGTGCAGCTTAGTCTTCCTGCATTCAGTAGATTACTACATATTGTTTACAATAGGGAAGAGGTTGTTCAGAGGTCTCCAAAAAAGAAAAGAAGAAAACATTTTGAGAAAAAATTTGGACTTCATGAACCTCATAGGTTTTTATATGTTTCATACGAATGCGTACTGTGAATTTTCAGATGGTAACAGGCTTAAAGCAAAACAGACATATTCTGAATGCAGACAATGAAAATGATAGAATTTGACATAAATTAATGCTCCACTCTTCTGAACTGGGGGTGGCAGGGAGACGTTCACAGGTAATGCAGCTGAGTTTTATAAGATTATGATGAAGAGAAGTGAAGGCTCAGAATATATTCTGGGTTTACTCTTTGCGTTATTCCCATTTAGTGGGGAGAAGTTCTGTTCTGAAGGTCAGAAATGTTGCTCCTACTGCTGTGGGCTATTTGACGTCTTCTTCCCCCTCTATCCTGCTGCCGGCTGAATTTTAGGGCGAGAGGCCTGGAAACCCCCCATGGATGTGGTATGATTTGCAGCAGTTTAAGTCAGAAGTCAGACGTCAGCAGCGCCGTGCCGGAGCGCGGCCAGGCGAAGTGAGAGCCGTCCTTTATCTCTAGCTTGTGAGCAACGCATGAAGTTTGTGCGGCGCTTGGGATCTCTGACGAAGATCAGTACATACATGCTCGTTATCTTCCTTATTATTATTATTATTATTGTTACTGAATGACTAAAGCCATTCAGACTCCAGTGAACGGGCTAAGTGAATCCCCGGGTTCCAACTGCTGCTCTGCTCTCCCCTCGCACGGCTGGAAACAGAAAGGCAAACAAATTAAACTAACATTAATCAGCAAAGACTGCCATCTGTATAACTCGGAGCACTTCTCCGCGTGCCCGTCCCCTTCCAGCAATGCTAAACAGGATTAGCCTTCCGTGGGCGGACGGGGAAAGTAGGTCAGTTTGGTAACATCGCTGCGTGTGATGAAGGGAGGAGGATGCGACTGCAATGGTCTGCGGGCAGCCCTCTCGCCTTCCGCATGACCCACGGAGACGAAGCACCTGGGCTCGCCGTGGGGCTCAGACCCCCGTGTCCCTGCAGGATGACGTCTGCCACGGGTAGAGTGGCGAAAAGGGATGTAACTCTAAAGCTGGACACTTACCATGCTGCCGGATTTTTTCCCTTCACTTGTTAAACAAGTAATTCCCATAACAATCGCAGCGTTGCGTGACCTGTGGTAACTGCAGACTGCCATTCTCCCATGGAAAAGTCACAGTGCCTTCTCACATAACAATGCGTGCCCTCAAGAAAGTGGTGGTTTTGCAGGGGTTTTGCAAAGCATGGCTAGCGCATTGGAGTTAATGGGTGCGTTTCAACAGGGAAACTGAGGCACGGGGCAGCCAAAGGTTTAGTTACCACTTGTTTGTGCACAGCCAAATATTTGTCAAAGGTTATGCATGAGCAAAATGGCAAGGGACAGTAAGCCATCCGGTGGAGGCATTGTCTTTCTCTATTGACTGTATTGGGTGTGTAGGGATGGTGACAGGAAAGCCAAAGCTCTCCTAGAGTTGACATGTGCAGGCCATGTCAAGGACAAGTGCTTCTGCTGCTACATTAGCAGTAAAAGGTTGAACAAGGAAAAGTGTGGGACTGCTGCAGTATTGGGGGTTGGTGGGGAGGAAAATCAGTGGCAGCAAACATGTAAGGCTGAGGTACTGATGCCGCCTTCGCTGCAGCCTTCATCAGCAAGGTCTCCCAGGTCTCTGTGTTGGAGGCAGGGTCAGGAAGAAGAAGAAAGACCAGGAGCAGGCAAGGGAACTTGAAGGAGCTTGAGGCAAGTTAAATCATACAAGTCAATGGGGCCTGACCACCTGCCTCCATGGGTGCCGCGAGAGTTGGTAGTGCCCTTGCTAGGCTGATCTCTCTCATCTTTGAGATGTGGAGATGGGGGAGGTCCCTAATGGCTGAAGAAAGGAATACGATGCCTTCAAAAAAGGCCAAAAGGGTGATTCAGGGAGCAACAGGCTAGTCAGCCTCATTTCACCCTCTGGGAAATCATGGAGCGAGTCCTGTTGGAACACGTCTCTGGGCACTTGAAGGAGAATGTGATCAGAAACAGTCAGCATGGATTTACCAAGAGTAACCTGATTGCCTGCTATGATGAAATGACAGTACCTGTGGAGAGGGAGACAGCAGTGGATGTCTTCTGTGTCAGCTTTACGCTCAAAGGCAGGGCTGTTGTCATGGCAGGGACCCAGAGGAAAGGGCTGACAGGAACCTCATGAAATTAAATGGGGACAACTGCCAAGACCTGCACCTGGGAATGAAGAGCTTGGGGCTCTGATACAGGCTAGGGATGGACCGACCCAGGGAGCAGCTCTGCAGGAAAGTCCCTGTGAGTCCTGGCAGGCAGCAGGCAGCATGCTGTGCATGAGCCAGCGCTATGCCTTGGTGACGAGGATGGCCAACAGCACCCTGGGCTGCATGGACTTCTCAGCCTGATCAAGGGAAGGGATTATCCCACTTGACCCAGCACTTATTAGACCATATCTAGGGTAGCGTGTCTGGTTTTGGCTCCCTCAGCACAGAAAAGATATACGTTAACTGAAGGGAGCTTAGCAGAGACCCACCAAAGCAGTGGGTGCTGGAACTCTTCTGGAACATGGGGAGGTGCTGGTTGAGCTGAGCTGGTTTGGTCTGGACAAGTGACAGCTTTGGGACATCTTACAGCCCTCCCCAGTGCCTATAAAGAATCAGTGAGGAACCAGAACTAGAGCCCTCATGGTGGTGCAGGATAAGAGAGTGAGAAATAATGGGCATAAGTAGAAAGAAGAGCACCTTTTCTCCATGAGGACAGCCAAGCAGTGAAGCAGGCTGCCCAGAGAGCTTGTGCCATCCCCATTCTTAGAGGTTTTCAACACCTGATGGGACAAAGCCCTGAGCAGCCTGTTCTCACCCCAGGACTCACCCTGCTTTGTGCAGGAGGTTGGACTGGAGACCTCCTGAGGTCCCCTGCAACCTGAATTGTCTTGTAATTCTGGATCTACTGAGCCAGATCTACCACCAGGAAGATCCTAAGCATATCAGTCACCCTGAATTAGTTCCTATATTATATATGTTCCTGAAATCTATTTTATTATGCTTTTACTCTTCTGTGCTACAAATAACTTGTGCACTGGCTCCCCTATACTGATATCCCTCCTGCTTTATAAACCTGCCACCTAGGAGAAAAGAATGCAAGATACACAACATTGTAAGTCTGTATGTCATGTGTCTGTCATGTCACTTTTAGATGATGATTTAAAAAAATATTCACTTTATGATAGAATTAGCAAAGAAAAAGAAAAATTCCTCTCATGAGAATGGCCCTTGACTGTTATTCTTCTCTCTCTACTTCTCATGTTCTTAATCTGTTTCAGGTATTTATAAAACTTTAATCCTCACAGTATCAGAAGTCCCAAATGTACAAAGACTTTAACATGCTCTTAACTCTATACTGCTAGAAGAAGTCCCTCATGTATGTGTATCTTTGCAAAATCCAGGCCTAAATGTGGAGGTAAAGCTGCACAGATTATTTTGTAATTATTAGCTCTGAAATCTTCCCTTGAAAATGGTCTCAGTTATAAAGTGTTCTCAGTTGTAAAAATCTGTTAAAGTTTATTTGCTTCTGCAAATATTTAAATAATTAGAATAATATAACATCTGACCTATGATCTTCTAGTGGTCAAATGCTCAGCCAGTACCGGCAAACTGGCAGAGTATGCAAATATAACACTATAAAGATTTATTTGTCAAAAACTCAAGGATTGTTGTTTGGTTTGGCACAAACTACCTGGGAAACACCAACACAAGCAGAAAATCAGTCTTTTTCGATGGGACTGCTGTCAAAGTCGCTCTCTTTTTTTTCTGGCAGCAATAGCCTTGACAAGATCCTTTTAATCCTTTCCATCCAATTAAACAGGCTACAGTGGCACCAGAGTATAAAGCAAGATGCCCAGGAGCTGACATAGGTTGGTCTCATTCCCTTCACTCTTTTGTTTGTTTGTTTGTTAACCATTTATGGATGGCTCTCAAAGTACCTAATTAATCTTCTTTTAAAAGCCCTGGGCCTGGGACTAATTTTGCTAGCAGCAGAGAAATTTAATCCAGAAGGGAATTCTGAATTTTTGACAGTGCTGTCAAATTAATTGTCATAATTTACACCGGCTGTGATGGTGTCCCCTCCATACACAAGATGTTGAAGTAAAAGGCCACACATTTCTGTGGAGATTTCAGCAGGAAAGCAGAAACTAAACATGAAACCCAACTTCCTTCTAGTTTTAGGCACCTAACCTGATGTGGCAGCTCCCTCTTCATTGAGCAGGACCTGGGGTGAAGGGCTGTCCTCCCTCAGTGTCCTTGCCTTCTCCCCGCCCCAGTGGGAACTTGCTTGCTTCTTCAACCAGCTAGAAACGGTGGGCCCGGCTCCAAGGAGTGGACTGGGACTTGAGCCAGGCAACGAGTGCTCTCCTCGGCCTTCCCCATCCTCATGGTGACACCCATGGGGACTCAGCTGCTCTGATCATTGATGGTGGTTGGAGGCACGGGGGGAAACGCAATGAGAGCCCGCAAGAAGCAACAACTTTCCTGCCCTGTGCAAGAGCCAAAGCTGTGGCCTAAATCTGCCGCTGTACAGGGGAAAAAAAATCCCTATACAATAGAAATAAATAAATACAGATATCAACACCAATAATCCCATCACTTTTGTGTTAACAGCTTGATAACATATCTGCTTATCTGCTTATATGCGGTGCTTATAACTCACACACCGCACTAAATTTTCTGCTCTATAGTAACTATCACATTCCTGTCAGCAGAACTAAATATTTAATCATCTGGGGAGATGAATCATGAAATGCTGTTTTGGGGAGATATTTTTAAATGGACAATTTGTTGTCATTTAATTTTGAGAACTTGCTGTCTCTCTCTTCTCTCAGGAGGGACCCTGCAAGCCTGTGACCATACAGACTATTGCTCTGTACGGCTTGCTGTCTCCCTTGTAGGTGAACCATGTAACCTATGGGGTTTTAGGATAATTTCTGACAAGACCAAGGCAGGAGGGTGCAGTCAGCTCAGGATTTGGCTGGGCACCACTTAGTCTAAAGACATAGGGAGGCCAGAAACACACGATCACAGCACCTTATGGTTGGACGCTCTGCGGTTGCGGTCCCCCAGCTTTGCGTCTGAGTCCCTAAACCTGCAGAGAGTTCAGACACAGCATCAGACCAAAGTTGCACCTGCATCTTTCACCGCCTTGAACGTTTATGCCCTTGAGTCCCTCCTATCTCAGGCTGACCCGCGTTCCGGCTGTGGTATCAGCACATCCCCACTGATGTATGAAGTGCCGCTGTTCTCAGCCCTCTTCATGCTACCAGTGGTTCCCGTTTTTACAACAATAAAGTTTCTCCAGTGTGATGTAAAATTCAAATCAGGTTTTACGAAATGAATCTCTAAGGAAAAAGGATAATTATTAAAGAGCTTCATTAGTGCTTTGCAATCTTAATTATGATAATTATATTTTTGTAGCTAATATACTGAACTCCTGCTTTTAAATCCCATTAATGAGCATTTTTAATCCTTCTCCTACTGGGCCAAAAAAATCATACTGTTGAACTTTATATTTACACAGGGCACTATTTTTAATAAAAATGATGCAGTTTACTTAGGATTTCCATTCCCTTTTATCTGCCCTTTGAAGGCGCATCTTCTCCCAAGACACAAAAAATGAAAAAGAGC
Organism: Arenaria interpres; assembly: GCA_013399435.1. Lineage (NCBI taxonomy): Eukaryota > Metazoa > Chordata > Aves > Charadriiformes > Scolopacidae > Arenaria > Arenaria interpres. Next base: position 62,150 of record VXAK01000943.1, read on the forward strand.
AAAGATGAATTCAGCAACTTGGACTCAATTTCCCTTCCTGGCAACAAGAGGGCACAGTCCCTACACCAGGATGGCAGCTGCCTGTGGACATTGACTGCTGTCAGGGAAGCCTGTGACACTGCGGTTCTCTTGGAAGCACAGATTTAAAGCTCTTTTCCTGAACAGCCCAAGGGCTGAGCTTCGCCCACTCTTGGTCCCCATATGGACTTTCAACAAAACCATGCATACCGTGAATAGGCACAGGATGTGACCCACTGCATGAAGGAGAGACTTGTCAGGTTGAAGAGATCAGGTAGTTGCTACAGGACTGCATTGCCACACCAGAGCAGTCCCATGGACGAGTGGGAGACCAAGGGCTTGCAGGAGTCATGCCATGGTGGCCAACACTAATCGATGGTCAGGGTCAGGGGAAAAGGTGGCAGCTTAGGGGAAAGGTCAAAAGAAATCTCAATAAACAAGAAATAAAAAAAAATAGTTCACAAACTATTCATCTGGTGCGTGAGTGGGAAAAGGTTCCCCAACCGGTTTCTGGAAATCTTGAAAAATGACAGCAAGTGACACCAGTATAAACGGTCTTTTCTGAGTATAATCTCTGATAGAGTAGAATTTGCTGCTGCTGACCTTATAAGCCACCCATCACCACCCGGACCCAACGGACTAGTGGAATCTTTTTATGAGTCTGTTTGCAGCCAAATATTTTACAGTTACTAATACAGAGAGACAGTAAAAGATCAAAGAGGGAAGAGCATACAAATTCAGATATCTCAATAAAGAAATGAAAATAATAAAGCATATATTGAATATTATCTGCCCATTAATCTCTGGAGTAAATTCAGAAAACTAATTAAAAGCTTCTACACAGATAAATGATAAGCTTCTTTATTCAATGAGCTCAACATACGAACAAACAGGTTTGTGTTGATATCATCGTTATTAGCAATTGCATTAAAGCAAATGATTTTTAGTGTGCTACTGGGAATACAGTGATTTGAAAAACAAAATGTTAGGAGATGAAAAATTCAGACCTTTACTGTACTGAGCATATCGCATTTCCTGTTCTTTTTCTATTTATGTCAGGTTATGATAACTCTTATGGGTCAGCACAACAAAAAAAATAAGACAAGAAGAAGAGAAAATAAACCCAAAGCCTATACAGAAGCAGGAAAAATCTCTGCATAATCACTCTCCATTGGAAGTCCACCTTTAAAAGGTGGTATCACCTTCCCGCATGGGAATTCTCCACTTCATCAGTGCTTACTGCACCTTGTGTCCCTTTTTCTGCTATTGGCTTCAACACTCACAAGGGATTTTGTCTGAATTTTATAGGGAGGCTTTGCCTCCTCAACCGTAATTGATAGATGTTCTATTTTTGTGGTGCAGCAACGCTGTCTTGCGTGACGTGGCGTGGCAGTGCTGCGTGCGTGGGGAGCTTGCAAGGCAGCCAGCCTTCCTCTCCCTTGGTGCTCCGGGAATAGCCCCTGTCCCAGGCATCCCTCTACATGGGTGTGATTTGGAAATGGGGGATCCTGAAGAGCACTTAAACCAACAAATTTTACAGCTTAAGCTGTGCGCTCAGTTTAAGTGCAGAGCCTGAAATAATTAATTTCAACATACAGTCGGTCCTGAATCTGATTATTTAGGATCAATTAAAACCGATCTGGCTCCATGATTCAGATATGCTCCTAGGGGTCTTACACAAGGAAATAACTTGAAAGACTTGACTTTTTTATTCATAGTGTATACCTGACCCAGGGCTGATTAGCATAAAAATAGCTTTTAACTGATGAAATGGGGGAAGAAGAGAGCACTGTAACTGCTTTTGTTTTTATTTTTTATTCATACACCAGCATCTTCCTACTTCATATTGTACATTTAACTCTCCCTATTGACCAAAATGAAACAGAGATTTCAAAAAGTCTCAGGCTAATGTCCTCTTGAACATGGGCTAAATGCAGGATATAGTCCACAGAGTGTAAAGTGCACTTAAATTTTAGCATATTCACTCAACTGCAGCATTTCAGAAACAGAGAAGTCATTAAAAGCCCCATAGCGAAATATCAAATTATGCCTCTGCCAGATATTAACTTTGAAAAGAAAGAATAGAGACACTCTGAAAACCGCAGTGAAATACTGATGTGCTGATTCACTTCGTGCTTATGTACTGCGTGAGTTAGAATTGCAAAATATTATATCTCTTCTGTGCCAAATGATATTGGTAGGAAAGCATCTTTGGCTGTGATGGGTGCTGCTTTCCATTCTAAATGTGCATTTTCCCTTTCCACTCGCAAGAAAATTTGCTGTCAGAATGTCAAGCTGACTTGCTATTTTATTTGCCATCTGTGTCAAATATTCATACAGACACACTAAGTACGTGTCTGTGTCCCAAAAGGTCTGAGTTGTTGCACACTGTTACCTATCTTTCATAATTAACAGGGTAAAAACTAGGAGGGGAAAAAAAACCTGACATAATTTTAGATCTCTGCTCATGCCGAACCACACTTTATTTCAGAGTGCGATGGCCATTACTGGTGCACCACATGTGGAAAAATAGGACTTGAACCCTCAATGCACCACAGATTTTGCAGGTAATCTAAAAAAATCAGGATTAACTGTCGTGCAGAAAGTAAGGTACTTTACACCCCATCTCTTCCGTAGCCAGTACTGTGACTACAGCTCTTGTAGGCATACCTGAGTGGCTTTAAACAAGTAGTGAAGCATCAATGTGGCTCAGTATAGGTCTGCTAGTTTACATATTTACCCAGTGTCACTTAAAAAGGGTTGTTTAGAGCAGCTAGATTTAGGGGGAAAAAAAAAAAAAGGAAAAAGAGAAAGAGGAGGAAAGAAAGAGAAGCAGTTGGCAGAGAGCTGAGGCTGGGGTCGGGTCAGGTCCTCTGGCTCACAGCCTCGTGCGAAGCAGCTGAGAGAGGTAAATTGCAGGGCTATGGGTTGAAATGGGGAGAAAAGGGAAAGTCCCATGTCCTGCTTCCAAAACCCCCACAAAAAAAGGAGATCCTGAAGGCAGTTTTCGGGACCCCAGGAAAAAAGCTGTTGGCACAGGATGGATCGGGATGTTTGGTCGCAGAGATGCTATTGCTGCTCCTTATCTGATGGGTTTAAAGCAGTCTCAAGGGTGGCTATAGAAACTGTAGCAACTTCAGCGTCTGCAGAAAAGACATTAATTTATAGAAACTGTGCCAAAGGTAGCATAAAATTTGATATCACAGCACTTCACTTTAAATGACTTATATTTCATCCTACTGCCACACTATTTAGGGGGTATTTGGGTCTGGGGATTTTTGCTTTTAAACAGAAAAATATTTGGTTCCCTGTGGGTGTTTTTTTCCCTCCTCATCCTACTTCTCTTAGATATTTCAAAAGGCAAGCTCTTGAGAAAACTTTTCTGCTGGTTCCTATTGTTTCCTACTTCAAGTGAAAAGAGTACATGATGTTAAATCTGAACACTAAGACTTTGTGAATGTGTAAACTTCAGAATTCTAAACCTTTCAGCCTGTGCCAATGTAAACTACCTAAATTGCAGAGAATTAAGTGCACTTTATCGTGTCTGACCATGATTGAACATGTTCCAGTCCTCCCAAAGTCTGCAGCAGGGAGTCTCTCAAACCCCACAAAGCAGAGCAATGCTTTTTCAAACGGGCATGAGAAAAAGAGGGCGATCCTCATCCAAATCTCAGTCTCGGACCTTTAGCTCTCTCCTTTGAAAATTCTCACCTTGCTGTTTCTAATCACCTGACTCAACGACATGGGGCAAGAAAAAGCAAAACTTACATTTGCTAAGCAAAATGCTCTTTATTCTCTAAATTCCTAGGAAAATTGCACAGAAATTTTAATAAGTGCTTCCGCAGCGCACATTGGGGTCTGTCTATGCCATCCACCCTTTTTGATGTTGCTCCATTAATGTTTAACTAACTGACCTGTTTTCTAGAAAAACAGGTACCTTGGTCCAACCCCCGGAAGCCAAAAGGGATAAGATGTGCATTTTGGGCTTTCTGTCCCTCAGGCAACGACAGCCTCTCCTTGTCCTGCTTCCCCCTTTGCCCGTGACACCCCGGACCAGCACCTTCTACCCTGAAGAGACCCCCCCTTCAGGGCCATGGCACCATGCTGCCTTCTTCCCACATAAGCACACACTGTCCCTGCTCCCCTTCGTTGTACTGGATCCAGTCCCCAGGTCGGAGGCCCTGCATTGCATTAAATAACACATCTTGTGTGTTGGAGCTGGATATCTGGGAGCACGTGGGTGCTGCTACACCAGCCAAAGCCTGATGTATGCGTTGGCCGCGAGGAACTGGAGTTTGGCTGCCACTGCTTGGGTGGCCAAAAGGGTTTAAGCTGGCATTGGTCAAGGGAAGCTGGAACAGAAAGCCATTAAAGGCTGGCATTCCTTAGATTTGCTCTTATCTCTTTTATCATTCAGCAATATTTTAGTGGAATAAAGCACAACGCAGTTGCAGCTGTGCTTCAGTTGGTCCACTGTCTAGTTCTAGGCTATTTTAAAACAGACATTATCCTGAGAAATAATGAGAAGTCTTAAACTATACTGTGAAGTACGCAGTAAATTTTTAGCTGGCTAAAGAGCGAGGAGTGAAATGCGAGAGAATGATTTCCCTTATATATTTTCTCTCTCTTTCTCTCTTCATGGAAATATTGATGGGAAGGATAGTAATATTGCTACTGAATTCTGACCTGTGTGGCTATAAAGATACATTACTTGCATCAGTCCAGGAGACAGTTCCCTCAATCTTGCTTCCTCAGCAAATGCAGTTATCTTGCTCTGGCACTTTGCAAAATCCTTTAAATTACTATTAAATTAAATACTTTTAATTTATGGAGGATTTCAGCTGAACTCGTATTTCTGTGCCATTAATTACCAAGTATTTTACTGACTCTGAGAAAAACATTAATAAATCAATCTAAATGAACTCCCACCTTCCCCCCTGAACTGGGGATGGGTGTCATCAGTCACACTCTAACCTGAGAAGGTTATATTTCCCTTGGATTCATCATTAATCTCATCTCAAATCACGTATTTCTGAGTGGGCTCAGGGCAACATTTTCAAATACAGAGTTTTTAAGCGAGTGATGGCAGGATGTTTAGCTGCCTGAATAGGTGAATGGATTTTCAAAGGTCTTCTGTGAGTTGAAACAATTCCCCTTTTGCAATGTTAAGGTTGGTTTGTTTCTTTGGTGTTTTTTTTTTTTTTCAGAAACAGTACATACACTGGTTATCTTTCAGATAAAATATGATGTCCAGTGTATCCCTGGACACAGTGGAGCTCTGGGGAACTATCGGTGGAAATCCAGGTAGTGATAAATCACTGGAATTGAAGAACATGGAGAACATGAAGAACATCTCACTCACATCGTTAGTGAGATGAGTAAATACAGATTTAAGTGCTGACGCCTCGACATCCAAAATTGAAAATACTGACCTTGATATGCAATGCTGGTCTTTAGTGTGCCTTCACGTGGCAAAAAGATCTGCAGGGGCCCAATTTGGCTAAGTCATGTCCCAAAACACAGTCTAAGGAGGACTGTAGTAGTAGAGCAGGCAGGTGAGATATTTCAGATGCTGACGCTACTGGCGGTATTCTTGTTACCACCTCCAAATAGTGTTACCCCAGAGTGAAAAAACAAGTGTATGATTTCACAGACCAGTCAACAAAAGTAGATGTTCCCACAGATGATCACTGTTTCATCCTGTTTGCCAAACCCAATACAAATCTTGGCAAAGGAAAGTATTTCATGAAGTTACGTGGACTGACTTAATGTATTAATCTTTACAGTGACATAGATTATTAGAAGCTCAATGATATGTGGAATGTTTTATGATGTGCTTTCATGCTGATAAATAGCTAATCACCATATATTTGTGGCAACAGAGCATTAGAGGGAGCAGTGATACGTATTCTGAAAACCACCATCAGTCCTTTTACGCCCTCTGCATAATGTCTTATCATCTGCAGTGCTTAACTTTGCAATCTTGCTTTCAAAAACACCAAAAAAAATTTCATTATGAGTATCCTAACATTTGTCAAAGCCTTCTTTCTGGTCCTTTGTGCTGTTGTTTTTTTTCAGTAAAAGTGCATTACATGCCATTTGACAGCTGGTAATTGTATGTGTATTGAATTAAAGCATTGATTTTAATTTTCTAAGTCAACCTCACTCTCTTTTAGCTGAATGAATTACTTTTTCATGAGAAAAAACATTGGTACTGGACTTCAGATACAGGATCAGAGCTTATGCAGCCTGTCCTCAGGGGTATTTTCTACTGCTTTCTTTTGAAATATCGAAAGGTTCTAACTTGCACATTACCCAGGGAAAAAAAAAAAAAAAAAAAAAAAGATAATAAATCTCCTAACAGCTAGCACAGCTCCTAAATTCATAGCTAGCTTTCAGCTATTTTGTGTTGCATTCCAATTCCCTGGCTGCTAGGATGATTCTCAATTGTACAGATAAGCAATAACAGTCTGGGCAAAGCTTGGATGAGAAACCTTGAAAGAAAATCCAGGTGTTGCTAGGAATTAGACCGATTATGCCATGGATTGCAATCTGTCTTTGAGTCAATGGTGAGGTACATTAAGAAGGCTCCCTGGGAAACAGAGGCTCTCTGACCCTTTCCCCTGTATTATCCTTTTCACAGATGCAGACACTTTTCCTTCTCTAGTCTACTCCTGAGGAACTAAACTGCAGACTGAAGCAGTCACTCTCATGTGGAAACCATAGGAAGGAAAAAGAAGAAGAAGAAAAAAAAAGGGATCATAGGTTGTCATCCCAAAGAGATGTTCAAAAAAAGACTGAAGCTTTGTGCCAAGTTTCAGAAGACAGGCTTCTTCTCCTTCTCTCTCAAAACCTTATCACCATGAGCCAAGTCTCTGACCTGTTGCTCTCACCATGCATTCAAAGACATCTGCTGTTTCCTTATTCTTAAGCTATCAAACCAATTATCTTGGGCTCAGTCTGAATTTTGTACCTCTCTGGAGTGCATTAAGCTCTTCAACCTGCCCTCTCTACCCTCCGTGCTCACATCCCTCCCCCCGCAGCATCGCCCCTTCCAGGTGTGGTACTGGGGAAATACCATTCATCTACCAGCACCCTGCTTAAGCAGCATCAATGCTTATAAATATCTAAAGGGCAGGTGTCAAGAGGACGGGGTCAGACTTGTGTCAGTGGTGCCCCAGGACAGGACAAGGGGCAATGGGTACAAACTGGAACACAGGAAATTCCATCTCAACATAAGGAAAAACTCCAGTGCCAGAGCACTGGAACAGGCTGCACAGAGAGGTTGTGGAGTCTCCTTCTCTGGAGATATTCAAACCCACCTGGATGTCTTCCTGCCCAGCCTGCTCTAGGTGAACCTGCTTTGGCAGGGGGACTAGACTAGATGATCTCTGAAGGTCCCTTCCAACCTCTGCCATGCTGTGATTCTGTGATCCTCCATCCAGCACTTCAGCTGGGACAGAGAAATGAGGCCAGTCCCTGTTCTCACACACATCAGTGAGGAACGACAGTAAGTCCTTTGAAATGACTGGAGTTAAAGCTCTGTATAACTGACCTGGAAATGCAACCTAGCACTATACACTGAGCTGCTAAAGTGGAGCTGGAACAAGTGAGAGCAGCAACTGCTTCCCTTTTTTAAAGAGGTTTCCTGCTAATGTGGAGTCATGGTTTGGACGAGGAGTCTGCCCAGCTCCAGCCACGCTGTGTGCTGTAGGTGTGACAGAGTCAGAATTTGGGTGAGGATTTTTTTTTGTCATGCTGTGTCATATTTTTTGCATAGTTGGCTGAAGAAACTCTGCAGAGTTTAAGAATTTATTTTAATATTGTGTCTTGATTCCTCCATGCCTTAAGATTCTGTAGGCATGCCATAGCTTTCCCTTGTTTCTCTCTCTAGCAATTCAGTGCCTTCCAGACAGGCATTAGTAAAAAATCCAGCATTAGGACTTAATTCAATCAAAATTTACCAGTTTATATGCCAGAAAATGCTAGCCCACACTGGATACTTCATGTCTTTTTTACTCTAAGCCCTGTGGTTCTTTTTTGCAGCTGTGCATTAAAATGAGTTTTCTCTGAGGTGTAATAAAAATATCACAGCAGAGACATACATCATCTTTTGGACGCCATGTTATGTGCTGAAATTTTTCATGGTACACTTAGTTTGCATTTGTCCAAAGTAACTGAAAGTGAGAATGTGCACTGACCTGCTCCAGAGCAATCGCATTAGCCACCAAAAATGCAGAAGATCACATGCGTCAATTTGACTCTGTTGCAGCACAGTGTTTGTTATTTCTGCAATAAACTGTAGAAGAAAATAAAGTGTGAGAGCATTTCATTCATGTCTGGCTGCCCAATTTCCATGGTATTACTTGGAGAAGTAAATATAGGGATATATGCACAGGGCTTTTCTCTGTCTGGCCATGAAGTCTGTATTACTGACCACTTGCTGCTTTTGATTCTTTTTTTAGTCAAACTCTTTACAGTTTTTACAAGTGGAGTATGTTGATTTCTTGTTGCTTCTTCCAGGCTTAGACTAGCTACTGTTACACTGCTTCCACTTCACTGTGATAAAGTCAGGTATTGGTTCAGGATCTTAATACATATTTGAGGGCTATCTGCTTTTCTACAAAGGAAGGGAACAACTGACGCAACATCTTCACTGTATAGTTTTTGTTCAGTAATAAATTTATTCCTGCAAAAACTGAGGGTGGATGGAGGAAAGAGGATCGTGCATACATTTATGTATTCTTTGACACCAGAATTTGGGAAACTGATAATAATGAGAGCCATGGCTGTAGTCAGGATTTTCTGAGAAGCCGACTCTCCTCATAATGCAAAGGTGAACTTTACAGCAAAGCTTAGGATTTTTATTATACTAGAAATAATAGGATGATGGCAGATCTTCATGTGGGGTTGAAAGAATCATGATAATTACTGGCCTCTATCCAAGGACAATCATGAAGAATTTGGGGAATTAGCACCCTCCTCAAGGAAAAAAATCACTGGCTGCCCTGGGATGATGTGGATTTTATATATGGCTCTTTTGTTACTAAGATTACACAAGCTTTCCAGCCTCGTCTTTGCAAAAATATTAAAAGATTTTAAATGGGCTTTACCCTAGAGAGACAGAATCCAAAATGCTGTTACACAAACAAAGTGATGAATGGGATGCCTATATATCATTTATTTCCTCTTGGAATTGGTGACCTTCCATCAATCAGCATTTTCCTTCACACTCCCTCACTTGTGAATTATAAGTTAATCAAGAGTACAATGGAAACAACGTGTCCATAGCCTGCTCACTGCATTCATCTCTCTCCTCAGGGTGGATTATGGATGTTAAAGTTGTAATGAGCTTTCTTTTAGTCCAGTTTTGACCTCAATTCTGACTTTACCAGCAAAAATTTCTCAAGTGAGTTTACACAAGATATATTTGGAAAATGCACTGATATCTGGAAAAGGGGGTTGTGAAGCAAGACTAGTCTAAAAAAGTAACAGTATCTCCTATTTTAGGGGAGTGGGGTACATGGAAAATAATTTATACTTAGAATCCTTAAATTTATTTCTTTTACTTAGCATCAAAGGGATCAGTGTCTAACTATTTCTAAAAGGTTAATTATTTCTAAAGATCTTTGATCCCAGAATTTACAAACCTGGTATGATGGCCATGTGTGGCTGATGTGACGAAAGGAGCAGTTATGGGAAAGACATAACTGCACTCCTAAAGTCTGGTACTGGTTTTGCCACACTGAATGACTTTGATGCTATTTCACTGACTTTGAAGCTCTCTCATACTTATCAGTGCAGAGGGATGGGTATTTTAGCATATTGCTCTGTTTTATAGAGCCTGAGCCTGGTCTATGGGACTTCCCTCAAAGGGGATGCAAAGAATCCATTGAAACTATTTATTTTCAAAACATACAGATGCACAATAGCAATGAATGGAACACCAGGAAAAATTATTCTCTCCCAGCTGATAATACTAGTGGTAACAATGAAGGAATTATTCTCATTATAAAGAAGAGTTGATCTGAAAGGTAAAGAGAGGTGGTAATTAATTTCCTTTAATAGTCACACTGGGATCTCCTGTAGTGTGCGGTCTGATGTTAATAATATATTTTCCCCCCTATAATTAATGTTCATGTTCTGTTCCTGGGGGACTCTTCTCTGCTATCCTCAGCATTGTCATTAGTTAAGCATGCACAAGCAACTTCAGCACCCCGGTCGCTGCAATAACTAATCCAAGCAGTGCTTCCCTTGCCCATATCGTCTCTCCTGCCAGGTGGGTGGCAAATGCCATCACTGGAACATGCAACCTCAGGAGAGCTGGGAATTAATAAGGTATTTTGTCCCATTTTGGAGGAATGCAAAGTTTTCAAGAAAACAGTCAGATAGCTCAGGGAGTGAGTGAACCCCCTCCACCTATCCTGCTTGCTGAGGCTTGTGATTCCCTGATGGGGATGTGGAGACTGACTCCTCCAGCACCTTATGAAGGTGTCAGACCTACTTGCCAGCATGAGGCTGTGCCACAGCAGAGTGAGCAGGGAAGCTCTTGGATTTCAGAGCAGCCTACGGCACTCATGCCAGACACCAAGGGCAAGAGCAGAGAATGAAGGATCCTGTTTGAAATAGCTGTCCTGTGCACCAGAGACCAATCAACATCTGAATTACTCTAAGATCCTCTGACTAAGCCAAGCTGGATGCTCCTTAGCGACAAACACAGACGTGACTCTTCTCAGAAACAAATCTGGGAGATTATTTGTTCCTTAACAGAAAGAACAGAAGAGCAAAAAGCTCAAGAAGGACTAAGAAACTAAGTGCTCTGACATTGTACCACTTCCCCCTGGAACTTTATACTTTTTTTTAAATTTAAGGTTCCTGGAGGACAACGGTGCCACAAAAGCAATTCTTTTCCCTTTGCTCTTAAATTTCCTTTAGCCTGCAATGCTAAGGTGCATTCATCATGCTTTAGAAGATTAGGGAGAATGACTCTCAACAGACAAGTCAGAAGAGAGGCAACATGACAAAGAGCTCAAACACATACATTCTGGTTTTTTAAGACAGCAGAGATACACACTTAGGAGAACACTATTACACTAAGATCTAACTCAAGTCACACAAATGCAAATATCGGTTTTTTTTTTTTTTGAGGTATGTTATCCTGAGCAATTGGGCAAAAAGTTCCCAAGCCAAAATGTTTCCAGAAGTGCTTTATTTCCTTTTGCTCTACCATCCATGGCTGCCCCCACTGCCCAGTCCAAATGAGCACTCCCACCCCAGCACGTCCAGCCTTCCAGCTCCTCACACACGCAATGAGCAGGTTGGGCCTTTGCTCTGATTTGGAAACTTTCACTCTGACATTACCAAAAGGGGACAGTTGCATCACAGCGGTGACAGCACACCTATGACAGCACCTTTCAGGGTGCTGAGAAACAACCTTGGATGACTGGTGGTCTGGCTTTTAGCTTAAGCATATGCTCTTTGGTTTGCAAAGGCTTATTTCTGGAGCAGCAGAAAAAACTAAAGAAACCCAGAGACTCACTGTCTCTATCTCCTCCCCCTGACCTTTTCTACCCTCGGTTTTTTTCCTGTTCTCAGCACAAGGAAGAGTGAACAAGTGAAAGACTGAAGCAACACTATGTTCACAAACTTTCCTCCCAAATTCCACACTTTGAAGCAACACTACATTCACAAACTTTCCTCCCGAATTCCACACTTGCTTAACACCTGCGGTCCTGAGTCAAGGATATTTCACTATCTGACTTCTGTTAAAAAAGCGTGGCCTAACCAGAGATTTAAATACTCTGGAAATGTCCGTACATATAATATGTAACAGATTTTTCTGGGCTTTTCTCCCCTTTTATGAGAAAACAGACATATCTGCAGCTTTCACTTTAGAACTAATTTTTATTTACTTCTTCATGAATAAGAACTCTATTATGCCTGATTTTGTTAGCGCATATGAAATTCTGCCAGATATACTTCTGAGAAAAAGGAAAAACACCGTCAAAAAATGCCCAGTATTAAAGACAGAGCTGTAATGCACATAAAGTACTTCTTGACATTTCTTGCTAGTTGACATACATCTCAAGCAGTAAAATGACTAAGGAAATAACTAGAAGATGGAAATAGAGAGTATACCACCATTACTGAGCCATTAACAAGAGGGTTCCACAAGATTCAGAAATACAATGTAAGCAGACTTAAGGCCATAATGCACAAAGCCACACAGCACAAATGCACATTCCTAGAAGAAATGTTGGGAAAATAAACATCCGTATGCATGATACAGCTAACACAGCATAGTGACTTCATAGTAAGCTAACTGGAAATACTTTATTGTATGGAAAATATTTTGAAGGGTGAAATTTCAGCATTTATTTTAAACATTGCACATTTTTCTGCTCATTCTGACAAAAAGTATTTCACAAATACACTCAATTCAATCTTTTCCCAAGTTTTTCAATCTTGTATTTCCTACTTTGAATTGAAAAAAAAAAAAAGACAAGAGGAGATGATTTTTTTTTATTTTTTTTGAAGATTTCAGTACCTGTTTCCAGATCCTCACATCTCTAGGCCTTGCACGTTTAAACAAAGTTAGTGGGAAATGTTATTTATGAAATATGAATTAAGGAGAGAACTGCCAAACAGGTGATAAGTGTTTTGTACCTGAAAAAAAAATGTATATTTTGATTAAAAATAACAACAACAGAGACACTCTGTATCTTTCAAAGAAATCTTTGGGACACTGGTTTTATGGAAAACTGGAATGCATGTTCTTTTTACTGGAGCAATTCAGATTTTCTGACTTTTTCAGTAAAAAGTAACTATCGTGAAGATACATAAACATTCCAGAATTTCATATTAAAAGTGTCTCACTTGCACATAACTCATAAGATACTTGCAGGTAGTGCCCACTGGTTTAGGTATTTCCCAGGTTTCCAATTCTGGGACACCAGCAAGTGCTTCTCTAAGAGATGGCTCATGCCTTTCAATCATAAAGCTTCTGTGGGCCTTCTCCCCAGAATGGTAGGAGATGCCGAGATGCCAACCAGACCCATAATTTCCAGTAAGAGAGCCATAGTAAAGCTACAGACCATGACCTCCCTGGTGTGATTTGAGACCTGCTAGTACCGTGCCTGTGGGTGCCTGATCCCAGGTTTCAAGCAAGGAAATGGTCCTGTCTGGTGAGAGCAGCAAGGCAGCCCTGAGTACTGCTCTTAAACAAGTAAGGAAAGTACTCCTCTTAAACCAGAGGAAAAGAATACCTTTACATTTCCACTTACATTGAGAATGCAGCCCTTTCTCTAAAAAAACTGATGTCATGGTGCTATTTGAAATACATAGTGGCAGCAGCTGCATAGCGATGCAGTTCTCCATCCACAAGGGAGCTGGTGGCTTGAGATACACACACTCTGCTCTTATCAAAGGTTTGCTTCTAATTAGGGAGTAACTGAAGCCCTTTTTAACACCTGTATTGTATGGATTTAATATGCTAATATGTAAACCTGTCTCAAATATCTAATCCTAAAAACATTTTACTTCCTCTTTCAGTACTCTTAAGTAGTTAGTCCTGCTAATTTAACTCCATCAAGCTGAAAGGCATTAAATGAAATGCCTGGAAGGAATTAATTTAAGTGCTTATCAAAGACAGGTAATATCAGTTTCCAGTGTTAAGTAAAATGAATGTATGTGAACTGGGATCAGATACATTGATTCAGCTCTATTGTGAAAACATAGCTTGGAGATAAATATTACCACAATTACTGGCTCAGGAAAATGCACATCATCCTAATGGAACTGCTCTAATGACCTTGACTAAATTAACTGCACTCTCGCTTTCTCAAAAGCAGTGCCAAAATTCCAACAATAGTATGACATATATGTCTGTTTTCTGAGGTGTCCATTTACAAGAAGGCATTGAGAAAAACTATCTTTATCCACAAATGTTTCCCAAGTCATATCTGCAGCTACTGCCGTACTTCTACATAAAGAAAACTCCAAAATAACACATGACGATCAATGTTCAGGCCCTGTTCTTGGGCTATAGTCAAAAGGCAAACTAAAATGCACCTTGCCCATGCTTTACTGGCATTTTCAAAGGAGAAGCCTGATACCATAAACAAAGCTCATGTCTGCTGCTGAGCTGCTTCCCAGAGCATTGTTCTGTGCGAGGGGTCCATGGCTCAAAGACAGCACAGGCTGTCCAGCATGGCCACTGATACAGGTTTAGGAATGGCAATGGCCGGTGTCTGGGTTTGGAAAATCTGGAGCTGAAGAGTTCTGGCTGGCTCCTCCAGATCACAGGGCTGCGATTTGGTCTAGGTTGACATTTATTAATTCTGGAGGCTTGAGTTCCTCAAGTCTCTTAATGGTATGGCTGGAGCTGAGGTTGGGACTAAGGACTGATGGGGATGAAAAGCAAGTGTTATTGCTGGGAAGAACAAAGCTTCTAAAGCTCAGAAGAGTGTAAGGGCAGTAAAGCGTGACCATCTGTAGGGCTGGATGTGAATAATGTGCTTTAGGTTATGTTAGTCTGGGCTTTAATGGCTTGGGATAGAACTAGAGTTTGGACCCAAAGGGCTGAGTTAATTACTGGATCTCACAGGACTTAAATGATATCCCAGTTACAGACCACGGCAAAACCTTGCCGCAGGCCTCCCTACACAAACACAAGGCTGTGCCTTAGCCTGGGCTAAGACGTAGGCTTCCTCATCACTCATCCTTGTGCAGCATAAACTCTTAAATTCAATTTTCAGCTGTGGGGAGTCTTTTTGCTGATACATAGGATTTTTCAAGGGCTATTATTAGCTTACTGAAATGAAACTGCTGTTGATATGGAAAGCTTTGATACAAAACCAGGACAAAGTGACCTGAAAACAAGTACAGTTTCACGGTCTTGCCAAATCTACATGTTCTGTCAAGGCCTATCATGCACTGGGCTGTGTGTGTGTAGAAGCTAACGAGGCTTCACATGCAGGTAGCTTAGGAATAATATTATTAAAGGCAGTAGGCCCACATTAAGAAAGCAGAAAGAGGAACCATTTCTTCAGACTGCGTCTCTGCTGCTGAGGAGAACAGTGTCTGGTCAGTGACTTGATCCCTCTGATGGGAGGAGTCAAGCAGTTTACAGCTTTCTATGTTTAATTATCCTTGTATGTGATGCATGCTCATTAGCAAAGATTTTTAGGGTTCTTGCCTGTCTTCTGCCATTGTCTCAGTCCCACAAAACAACAGCTCTGGATGGAACTTCACAGGTGCTGAGACAAATCCTTTCTTGCCTTGAGTCCTGCACAAATGTCCATGTTGGGATGGGAATGACTGTGAGCAATGTTGGAAAGCCTTGTAGGCCCACTGAGCTGGACTGAGCACAAATGCCAGCAGAGCAAAGGGCTTGTGAATAACCCTGGAGTAGATATGGGCTGCTAGAGTACAGCAAGGATGAGGGTTAGGATTAGAGGTAGGGTTAAAGGATGGGGTAATGGGCAGCAGCATCTTCAGGAGTGTTAAATGGCCCAGCGGTTAACTGCAAGTTCAGCAGGGCTGGGTGACAGCAGCTGGTGTTGGGGATGAAGAGCAGGTAGTTATTTGTACCGTGAGGAAGGGCACGTGAACTTTTTTTGGTATGCAAGTTAGGTTTAGAGATACAACTGAGACAGGAGTCTCATATCTGTCTGGATCTGTAGGGCTGGGACAAGGTCTGGGGAAGAATAAGCCAATGACTGTGGATTAATTGTGGCTGTAAATCTGGGTTACTTCAGTTTCTGCAGTGCCCCCCCCAATCCTCAAATGAAAGCTAATCTTCTCTAAGCACCCTGGGGGAACCTGCTACCAACCTACCATGCTGGGCCTTCAACGAAAATTAATTAAAATCTTCAGATCCTCTTTCCCCTAACCCCAACTAAAATGAAGCCAGTAAAACTTACGGCTACCTCTCAGCAGAGGTCCCTAGCCCTCACTGAAGCCCAACAGGCTGTACCAGCAGATTGAGCACCTCAGTCCTGCCTGATTTGAACAATAACCACCGTCCTAAGCCTAATCCTATCTTTAATTATCACTTGCACACTCCTAACAATTAAAAAAGCAAATGTATGCTGTTTGACTCTTCCCTTGTGTGCCTCTCCCTCTACAGGTGTTGTAAGATCCAACAACAAACTGAACTGCCCATCCCTGTAGTTCTTATCACTCAGCCCTGCTCCATGTGTACCCTCAGACTTCCTTATCTTTCCTGCAGCAACCCTAATGAGCCCAAAATTCAGCTTAGAGCATTTGGTCCTATCAACTCTCCCTTCATACCAGTCTTCTGGCTTTGTGCAGTCCAGGAATATTTCTCCTCTTTCAGTATTTCCACATCTAAAATTTAACCATATCTCGTTATCACAAACACTGTGTAAAAGTTGCCCACTATTTCCCCCTTTCCTCCACAGCTGGCCGTCAGCCTCTGCACCTACAGCTCCAAGAGCTGGGTTTCAACTGGCAATAAACCTAGGTTTTCCTCTCATCATCTAGTATTAAAGCATATCCCAGTGATCTCTTGCAGCAATAAACTGAATTCTCCTGCCCCTGTTATTGCTGGCAATAACCTGAATGTTAATCCTCCTTTTAGTTTTCTCTACACCAAGCAGAAGAACTTGGTCTATGTGGAGTAAGGGGCCTGTGGTCAGCACTAGGAAGAGCAGAGACCGAAGAGCAGAGACCGAAGTACGTCCTGCAAGTACTTCTGATCCAGGATGATATGCTGTTGTCTGGTTATAGTTACGCTAAGAGTATAGAAGAGTTTTTCAACTTTTTATACAGCCCCTTTCTCTTCCTTCTCAACAAAAATATCAAATAAATGTTACGCAGTTTTTGACTTACTGGAGAATTCCTTTGAAAAAGCCCCAGCTCATATCCTTCATGGCGAGGTGGCTGACTGGGGCTGTCTGGCTGCACTGATAAAAAGCAGTCCTGCTCTGCTTCAGGAGGCTCCTATGGAGGTTCACTGGCAGTCCCACGCCAACATCCCCCGCTCCTCCCCAGCCTCCCTAAAGATAAAGTAGGTGTTAGAACCAAAGTCCGGGGGCCTGAATAGCCACCTTTATATCTTGCTCGAGCCTAGTCTGCCACTGCTTCCTGGAAGTGGGCTGGGTACTTTTAGAAGCACAGAGATGGGAAAACGCAAAGGCAATCCTGCCTCAGGGCTATGCAGAAATTCCCCATCTGGGATGTCCCACAAGGAGAGCAGCCTGCCCACGGGTCAGTGAAACATTCGCTGTTTTAACTGCTGTATTGCACATTTCACTGAAATTTTTGGTTCTGAAGAAGCTGTATTTTTCTGGCACGTTTCTAGGAAAGTAGATTCTCAGTTTGCTGCCAGGTAGGAACGAAGAGTTGAGTTTTTAAGAGCACTGAGTGGCGTATTAGCAAGTGTAAACGCTTCCAAAAAATGAAAGAGGACTATATTTCTGCTTCTGATGCGCTGTTCTGTGCCAAATAACACTTTCTCAGTCACCTTTTCTTCCTCAAAGAGAACAGGTTGCGACAGATTGAAGTCTTCTCCCCTGCTATGTCAGAAGCCTTTATGTGACAATTACAACATCATTTTTGTTTTACGATCAGCTGAAGTCAGTTCAAAACAGCACGTCACCTCACACATGAAATAGCGTGGCTTTATGTGACAGGGACTGAAATTTGGCAGGAGCGTTTTCCTCATTTGCAGTCTGCTTTTTTCTGTCTCAACGTTTTACACTCGATGCAGAGTAACTTGAGTTTTGAAGTCAGTCAGGCTTATCTGGAGGAGTGACTCATCTAGGGCAAGCGGAGTAGCCAGCTCCTGCGTGCTCTGAAGGGAACCGAAATGTTAAGCAGTGGAGGAGGAGAGAAATTACAAATCTGTGATGGGGAAGACCTCGGACCTTCCAGATAAAACCTGTGATGTTTTTCAGCATCTCTGTGAGCTGCAAGCTTGGAGCTCAGCGGGCAGGTTCTTTATCTCCTCACTGTCCAGGGTGATTGCCTTTCTCTCCTGTAGCACCCAGGTCACATGCCAGTGACAAGGCTGGCCTCAGAAAGTTCAAAGAGAAGCCAGCTGGCTGGCTGTGAGTCCCCAGATCAAGTGGATCCTGCTGATGTAATCAACAGCACCATGTTTCTAGCAGGTTTTTTTGGTATGTCTCTAGAATAGCAATTAGCCAAGACCGGGTCTAAATGCTGCAGTGTTCCTAGTGATTTTGGCTTCCCCTGAGTATTCATTTTTTCATATCATCTATTAGACCTATGAAAATAATGCCACATTTCCCGTTAGTAATCCCTTCCACTTGTGATTTCTTTTTTTGTGGCCAGAGAAGACGAAGTGTGCAGTCATTGCACAAAAACCTCTCCAGAGTAACCACTACTATAATACTTCATCTGCCAAAGCTGCTACCACCACGAATTCAAGAAATCTGGCCATAAGCCCATCCGCCTTTCCCAATTTCCAAATGATTTCTGCTTCTTTTCTTTCCTGGCGGTTGACTTTTTCTTTGTAATATGTTTATCTTTTAAAACCAAATGCAGAAAATCATGGTGTTCTTAGGCATGACAGGACCCATGTCAAGGATGGCTGCAGGCAGAGGCTGGCCATAAGCAAGAACTAGCCGCAAGCAGCTCCCTGTCACCTTACTCTTAAATCTTGCACTAAAAGCAATATTACAGGTGTGGAACAATGCACTTTAGATGTGAGCCACTTAATCTTCCTCCGAATCCAGATCCAAAGGAAGCATTTGCAGTTAATAAATGAAGTTTTGGGAGCAGTAAAACCAGTATTGGCTGATGGCGTACTGGTTTCCATCAGAAAGGTCTTGCATAGGTTCTCTGCAGTCTGCAGGGACAGGTATCTATTATCACAAAACTTGAAGAAACTCAGTAGTTTCAAGATCTTTACATTTTTCTCAAACTTAACAAATTGGCCAGCAGGTTCAAAAGATAGCCAGATGGGCACGCACAAAATACACACAACCAACCTCACATACTAAACATGACCAAATGATCCTTATTTCCCCAGGAAAAATCCTTGTTATCTCATTACCCAGAGCAGGCAGGTTGCAAGGACTGGATCCTGTAAGGACTAACAAACCAGTAAGTTAGAGGTAACAATGTCTAACTTTTATACATCTGGGTTGTGACTTATCTCACCTAACTACGCATCTACCCGGTACAGATGCTGGCAGCAGGGGTAACTGCCAAAACTGCTGTTGTAGTCAACGGAAACAGGAACTCTTAGGGCATGAGTAACCCAATTTTAAGAAAGTTATCAAAACCGATCAAATACTTCATGCTTGAGAGGTGCTAGCTGAGAGCAAAGGACCAGGCTCAGGTTAACCCCCTTCTCTATCCCTCGTTCCCCAGGATCTCAGGAAACCCCATTACTGCCTTTTTACGTGCACGCTTCCTCACCTTCCTAAACAAATAAAACTCACTTCCTGCCTCTTTCAGGCCCCATCCTCTTCACCTAGGGCAGCAAGTTTTTTCTTCGCCTCCATAAACGTACAAGGACAATCATCTAAAGGAAAAGAAAGAAATTTTTGTCTTTTTTTTTTTTTTTAAAAAAAACACCTTTACTTTGTTTATGTGATGACCCTTTGTTTCATTGCTCCTTCATACATGTGGCCTGGCATTTAGCTTGCCCTCTGCTTGGATGAGCCCATCAGAAACAAAAAAAAAAAAAAAAAAAATTAAATGCCCAGAAGCAGAATTGCAAAAGATGGGGATTCAGGAGCAAGGGGAGTCTCTGAAATCACAAAAAGTTCATTCTTAAAAAAATACCAGGCTGTCCAACTGGGAATGTCCCTTTAACTTCAGATTTCTCGAGTTTCAAAAACCTAACCAAAGAGCATTAGCATTCTGCTGATGTATCTTTATAGGATTAATTACAAATGAGAACAGCGAGTGCATCTCGGAAGTGATGGTCTTTCCTTTGGATACTTGATATTCTATACAGCTTAGTGCTGCTTTAAGACTGATGGAAAACTTATTCCCTATGCTTGATTTACAGTCTATTTGGAGGTAAAAAAGTGGATTTAATACTTTCATTTCCTTGCTCTCTTTTAATTATTTTTTTTGCATATCCAGGCTGCCGTCCAGGAAAATGGCAAGTTTTGTGGATACATTTATTGACCTTTGCATTGTGATTTAGTAATATACATCATCTGGTACTTTCTTGCACATCCTAAAAACACAGTAAGGGAAGATGTTGAGCACATGTTCTAAAATAAGTATATGCTTTAAACATGCCATTAAATTGTAGTACTTGTTTTTTTTCATTTTCTAGATTTTTCCATTTCCTTTTCCTAGAGTTTTAATTCCTTTGGGGCATATCATGAAATCCTTACTCAGATAAAACTACTTTTCTATTTATTTTGTTTAGGTTGAAAACTGCATGAGGCAGTAACATCCTCAAGACAAGTACTTTCTTATCATTTAGGTCTGCAAAGTTAATTTTTTTTTTGACACAGTAACTATTGAATAAAATAATATTAAGGTCACCAATCCTTTTCTGGCAGGGATTTTCTTAAAAAAACAGGGAAAGCTCCAGATTAGTATTCACAGTCTTTATACAGATCTTATGCATGATGGCTCACATGCGCTCAATTTTTGTACTGCTTATGTTTAAAAAATACAATGAAAACAGTCCTAATCCTGCATGGAGACCACCCTTGTGGTTTCCACACTCTCATCAATTCTGTTAAGACAATCAAGGACTTTGGAAGTTAAATTCTCCTTTGTTACTTTCCATTTTCTTGTTGCATTTTTTCCGTTTAATTTTTATCTTGTGTTCGCCTCTCCCTCTATATTTATGCCTTTATTTCAAGCTGTTGGGCAATGGGCTGTGGGCTGGCTCCAGCGTTCAGGAAATAAGTTCAGAGAGTACTCAGCATTTGATCATCACCATGTCGTGTGACATTTCACATCTTTTTTGTAAGTGTAATTTCAATGGCCCCTTCAATACTGACGAAATTTATAACATGCCAGGAGGGGTCTCTTGGATTAAGCTGTTTTCTTGTGTATTAAAGGGCTGTCATGGAACATTAACCGTGAGACATCAACTAAATGGATTGAGACTTTAACACAAGGTTGATGACCTAAAGGTGGAATTCAGTACCCTTTCTCCCAGGAGAGCTACTTTATGACTCTGCAAGTAGTTTCAGTTCATTCACTGGGACTACTTATAAGATGCAGTCCCTGTGATTAAAGGGGCCAGAATCTGTCCCTGCTGACAAAAGATTACTTTAACGCTTAAGATTTCCTTTGTGCAGCTTTTGCTTTGACTAGTGAGCATTTCATCAGGTGAGTCATCCTATTTCACCGGGACTAAAGCTTGCACAGCTTGATCCATCAAGATTTATGGGCATGCATGCGTAGACCCCATTAAGCTACACCACTGAAGTGAAGGACACAGCTTTGGAATAATAAGATATTCACTGAGAGCAAGTAATATTAGACTGGAGCTACACATTGTGTAGCATGTTGGCAAAGAAGGTGATTCCTCTGGAAAGGAATCTGAGCTGGGTAATATTATGTGCAGCCAGGCCTAATATTCAAGCAGCTTTTTCTGGAGTGGAAATCAGAAGCCCATGTGTCCCATGTAATTTAACAGGGAAAGCAGGCCACCTTGGGGTAGGATTCACAATCCAGAGGGAAAGAGTTGTTGCCTAAATGGGGAAAGGACTGGGGCTTTATATTCCTACCTTACAGGTGGCCCTAAGCGCAGCCCTCAGCGAGGTATCGAAGTATCAGAGTAAGGTGGAGTTTCAAGCCACCCTTTTACTCTGCACTTCCCTGGGGACATGCATTTCACCTGCCTGGTGAGCAACCAGTTGTGCATCTTGAGTGCTCAAGACCACAAACAGGCCATTTGGGCCAGCCAAATGGGTCACGACCACCAAACAGAGGAGATCTTTCTGCTCTACTGCTCCTCCTGCTCTGCTCATCCTTACTGGTCCCCTCTCCTTCAGTGAGCTGGTTCAATTCTGTAATTTGGCCAAAAAGAGTGCCATTTTTTCCTTTTTTTCTTTTATTTTCTAATGTAGAGAGCTGAAGGGACTTCTACAGAAACCTTGCTAGGTCAGATAGCAGAAGGCAACTGGCAGAAGTGTACAGGTAGGAGCAGGGAACAAGGGATGTTAAGCTGGCGTTTACCACTCTAGGGGTGCAAATGGGACAGGCCATCCACCATTTAAGTGTTGTTGGTGATAGAGGGTGCTTAAATAAGCTGTAGCCTGTTGTGAAACCTCACCTTTCATCCCTCAGTAGATCTGCCTGTGAATCCTCCCAGTTGCTCACAGCTACATCCCTGCAATTTTGTCCCGAAAAATCAGAAACTGATTTGGGAAGGAAAACCACCACCTTTCCCAAGCAACAATGACAGCGTTATTCTGAGTACTAACAATATCAGAACAACTATACAAAATCCCATAATTAAATTGAAATTGTTTCATTTTAAATTAAAATTCATAACATTGTTCTGGAAGGTTGCAAAATCAAGTTAAACTAAATGCTTATCAATTCTATTTTATTTCTTGTCAAGCCTTCCTTTCATCTCATACTATGAACCATAGAAATGGTGGAGTTTTTCCCCTCAGACTTTGATCATTGCATTACCATGACAACAATGTATTTACTGTAGCTATAATAGATGGACTTCAGATGTTAACCGGGTCCCTCAAAAGTCCACGGGGGAGCTCTTGGTCTCCATATACCAGGATAAATGAAAGAATGACTCTCTTTACTGAAGAGCTATCTAACAGGTAACTTATATTTGCTTTCCATTTCTGCCTGCTCTTTTAGCGAAGTCCACCACCTTCCACCAGTTATGCTACTGACTATTTTATTTATATGGAAAAATAGGTCAAACTTTTATTTAGCAACTTGTTTTCTTTTTTGCTGACTGAAACCCGCAATCCAGCAAGTTAATGCATCAATCTGACAGGATGTGACGTAGGGACACTGCGAAGGCTTTTATTCTTACTGTTTACATTATTCTCCTTTTCAGAGCCTTCCAGCCTTTCACAGCAGAAGAGAAATGCATAAAGCATTATTCTTAAACAGCTCACAACTAAAGGATGATATTTTGCACGCATATAGTCTTGGAGCGTAAAAATATATGATAGAAACAAGACCTATTACTCTCCTGAAGACATTGATGCATGAGGGTAATCAAATCACTTCAACAATAAAAATCGCTTCAAACCCAAGCACAAGTTTTAATACCTTGTTGAACTACAGATATAATACAAATCTGCACATGCAACTCCAGCTCAGCAAGTAAGAAGCAACATCGTTACAGCAAGATTCCTAAAGTTTGTATGTTTCTTAGTTTAAGTAGCATATGAATAAACAACAAAATGCCTTTTATACAAGGTTTTGTAGAGAGTAAATTATAAATATACATAAAAAGTTTCATTAATGCCTGTCAATCTGCTTCTAAAAGATGTAATTAGAAGATCAGAAAACTAATTACAAAGTCTGTTTGATCTTAAGAATTTGGTTACATACAGACAATCTAGAAATAATTCATATCAAAAAGAAGAACTGTTGAAGCTTTATATTGTTCTGAACATGAACAACTGATATTTTGTAAATTTTAAAAGCGGTGCATCATTCTTTAAAATGAAAATTATATTACTAAGGTAGTCATAACTTTGGCTATTAGTAAGAAAAATTCTTTATTTGTCTATTTAAACCAGTTAGAATTTTTAATTTAAAATCTTGAAAGGCTTTTTTAGCCATACCAAAACAGATATCATAGCAGCAGAAACACCTAAGAACAAACGAGAAAGTAGCCTTGTGGGCTCAATATTTATTGTGTCTGAATTATGTACATTTCAAAATACAAATAACAAATTCTATGTCAAATGTAATCTTTTAAACTAGCTTATTAGCTGTATTACTTGTTAGGGGAAAGAAAAAAAAAGAGTTTCCAGGGAAAAACTTTGCAATTAAACAAAATGCCTTCCTCAAGCTTCCTGAACCACAAAGTCCCCCTTTTTAAAACAGATAAAGACGCAAAAAAATTATGCATGTTGAGTCAAAGGAGCAGAAAGCGGTGAACAGAACAGGGTGCATCAGGAAACAGCATCCAATGGCCTCAGCGCAGCTCCAAACTTCTGGGTCATAAAGGCAAAATTTTAGTCACATCACTGAAGTTCAAAGGAGTCAGAATCTCTTCCTAAATGTGCTTGTCACTGCTTGCCTGGCGCCCAGTAGATCTGAACCCAGTAGCCACGCATTGGGAATGGCCTGGTGTGGCAAGCTCAGCCACCACACACTGCCTGCTGGGGCACAGAGGGTATAAGGGAACTGGCCATGACTCAGAAATATCTTTGTGTTGTGCTCATCCTTTTTGTTCTTCCAAACTATCTTTTGGGCCTGTTAGCAGCTAAATTAATTGAATGAGGCACTGCTGTTAGCGGTGGCAGCCACTGATCATGTCCAGTCCCTACCCGCAGTGGGTACTCTGACACTGCCCTCCGCGATCTAGCTGTGTCGGACATAAAATACCACTTCTTAGCCCTGTTTTTTATATATAAACACCTTTAGCCAGTAGAGCTGCAAATAAGCTTCATTTTTCCATTTTGCCTCTCACCCAAAGTTAAAGAAAAGATAATTTGAAGAGCAACTGAAGCATTCCTCTAAGAAAAGCTTTGCTCAGTAAACGCACCTACAGCTTCACAGAACAACCAAGGAGAAAGTCTGAAGTCTTCAGGGTTTTATTAAGATTCATGTATTTGGCTGCAAGAAATATGAATTTTATTGAGGGCTAACCTCATGGTACCTTCCTCACCTCTTGCCTCTTCTCAGGAGCAGTCTGGAGACAGTGCCTGCCACGAAGCCTTGTCTGGTTCTTCCAGCTACAAGAATCTTTCTCGGTTACGCAGAACATTTCCATCACCAAACCACCTGGGTTGAAAGTTTGCAGTCTGGTGTCTGCCTTGGAATTATAATTATTCCTGATTTCAGCCAAAAGAGTAAAGCAGTAGAGATGATACGTTCTTGAGAAAAGTTAGTCCTTGCTTTGCAGGCGTGTGGGCTCTTTGCGACAATGACATCCCCATTTACAAATCTGCTTGGATTTGCCAACATTTAATAAAACTGAAGTCGTTACCCTACTACACAAAGATTAACGTTGCCATTTCAGACTTGGTTTAGGCCAGGCTAACCTAGCACTGCTAGGACCACAAAAACGTGGTCACATCCTTCTGCCTCCCCTCCCCCAGCTTTTGCCAGGAGTTGTGTGTGAATCAGTGAACTGATTGGGAACTGCCAGCGAATTAACCCCGACTTGAAATGACCGGCAACAAAAAAATGAAAAAATTATTTGATCGTAGTGTGATCATTAAATCATTAAGTACTGAATCATAATGAATATTCAGGAAGTGAATAAATTAAAATTGCACAGGCAGATTTAATTATACTATTTACGAATTTTTGAGTGCTCGACTTTGCATCCATAGTGGTTACATTTAATGCACTTTCTTTGAGCCTGTGACTTTGCTGGCTCTTTCGAAAAGCGAAAAAACTCATTACTTGGCATTGTTGTGACACTTCCAATATACCAGCAGCTTCCCTGTCGCTTCAGCGAACAAGCTGTGGGCAGCTGGAGTGGCCGTAGGGTCCCGCTGTAGGTAGGGACTAAGAGAAGCAGCAAGAGGCAGGGATGAGATGCTCTTCCCCCGGGCTTTGAGGCAGGAGAGGAACACCAAGTTTGCCAACACCAGGCTCATCTCCCAGGCGCCTGTGTGAGCAAGCAGCCCCTGCCTGTCTCCCCAGTCTCTGGCCTGACGACTCCCTCTGTACCTCAGACTCCTCACTGCAGCCCCACACTTCAGGATGAGCATGTGCTCACCTTCATTTCTGTCTTTCCAATTCCCAGGTACTTCCCAAGTAACTCTGACTGTCACTCCCTGCATTCCAACCCCATTTTCAGTCTTCGCTCAGCCCAAAGACCTCCTTGGCTTCTCCTCCAACCTCAAAATCCCTTGGGAGGATGCCC
>VXAK01000944.1:0-38408 GCA_013399435.1 Arenaria interpres
TTGGCTTTCCTAACCTCATCCCTTCATGCTTGAACAGTATCTCTGTGTTCCTTCCAGGTTACCTGTCCCTGCTTCCACCCTCTGTATGCTTCCTATTTGTGTTTGAGTTTAGCTTGTTCATCCACGCAGGCCTCCTGGCATTCCTGTGTGACTTCCTACTCATTGGGATGGACCAGCTTGGAGAACTTAGTCCTTGAATATTAACCAACTTTCTTGGGCCCCTCTTCCCTTCAGGGCCTTATCCCATGGGACTCTTCTAAGCAGATCTTTGAAGAGGCCAAAGTCTGCTCTCCTGAAGTTCAGGGCTTTGAGCTTGCTGTTTACCTGGCTTCCTCCCTTCAGGATCCTGAACAAGATGCACCAGATACAATTACTTAGATTTAGAAAATAATCCATTAAAAATAATTTAATATTTAATAACAAAAAGATGTGGTTTCTGATACATTGGAAAATCCAGTTCCTTATTCATTAATTAATACTTTTCTGAATACTCTCACAGCATTCCAGCTATCAGTGCAGCTGGTCATGACACATGCCCATCCTTTCATATGATGAGATGCGTTAGGTAAAGGGACGGAAATATTCCATGTTAGCTGACGACTAATGGCCCTCAGATGGCGTTCTTAAAAAAATCCAAACATTATTTCCATTGCCTTTGCATAACTGCAATGGTGATTATGATAATGGCGTATTGTTTATTAAAACTCATTTAACACTGACTTTGGGTTTTCTTGGAAGATCCTATTATTGCATGTAAAGAAAAAGCATCATTATCTGGAAGAAAAATTTGAACATATCTAAAATTCATATACTATACCCAGTCAAAAAGAGGATGAGGATGCCGAGTGATGCTTCACTGCCAAACAGGGAACAAGGAAGTCACAAGTCTTTGAGTAGTAAAGGAGAGGAAAGCTTGCCTTGACATTTTGGAGTAATATAGAATAACTGAAAGGGAGTGTGCTGAAGAGAGGGCTGGAGATAGTTAAGGGTATCAGAGGTTATCATATCTCATAGAAGTGAGAGGAGACTCATCACCTGAGTAAGGTCAAATGAGCTAAAGAGAGAGCCTTGGGGTTGTTGTGAGAGAGTTGGGGTTGTTCAGCCTGTAGAAGAGAAGGCTCCAGGGAAACCTTACAGCAGCCTTCCAGTACCTAAAGGGGACCTACAGGAGAGATGGGGAGAAACTCTATCATGGAGTGGAACGTCAGGACAAGGGGTAATGGTTTTAAACTGAAAGAGGGGAGATTTAGATTAGATATTAGGAAGAAATTCTTTCCTGTGAGGGTGGTGAGACACTGGAACAGGTTGCCCAGGGAAGTTGTGGAGGCCCCATCCCTGGAAGTGTTTAAGACCAGGCTGGATGGGGCTTGGAGCAATCTGGTCTAGTGGGAGGTGTCCCTGCTCATGGCAGGGAGGTTGAAACTTGATGATCTTCAAGGTCGCTTCCAACTCTAACCATTCTATGATTCTAGAAATGGATACACATGAAATTCCAATCAGAGTGACACAAAGTGGCCCCGTGGGCCTTTACATTTCTGATTTCTTTGGCTGTAAGTAATCCTTGAGATTGTCAGCATCGTTAAGGTAGAGGTTTCTAAACTAGAACAATGAGACTAATAACTCATCTCTGGTTTGTGATGTTTATTACAGCTGGTTCTCGTTACCTGCAAAGGCTTTCCGTCTCTTTGCTGTTTTTGTGTTTGTGTGAATACAGTAGGAAGAAAGGGCCAACTCTGCTCTGAATTTGTATTTAACATTATTTTACACCCCTTCTTTGAAAAACCTGAACATTAAAATCTTTTCATACTCTTCCAGTTCTTTTTCTGCTGATAATCTTTTTAGATCAGCTGCAATGCCGCCTTCTCACAGATCCAGGGATATTTCTTATTACAATTCCCGCTGTAAACTCTTGATTTATGGTAAAACAGGTATGCACAGTTTTGCTCAGAGGACAAATCAATCCTGGAAAGAAAACCACACCATCTTGTTAAAACCTCTCACGTACAAATTTAAAAAAGCCCAGCCATAAAGCCATTTTGGACATTCAGACATTATTACAAAAATTGCTTAGCCATTTTAAGGTTTATAAAGGATTATACAAAATACTGAAGAACATAACAGCTCGTATAATTCAAGTCTGAAGGATCATTCTCCCCCCCACCTTCAGCTCAAAGATGCAAAATTGAAAGCCTATGTATGCAGCATCATCAAAACAGAAAATAGCACTAGCTCCTTACCAATGATTATGTCACTCCAACCATTTCTATATGCAGAGGTAATTTGGGTCTGGAAACTGAAAGGCAGTGGTCTGCCCGAGCAGAAGCCAGATCTTGCCCGATGTCTACTAGCTGCGCTAAGTGTAAGTGTGAGTTCACAAGACAAAATGAGCACGTTTTCAAGGAGGTACTGGAGAATCTTCACTCAAAGAAGGTTCTCCAGAACCTGAAGAGGACTCTTGTATTACTGCATACAGTGATAGCTTCACACAGAACTGAATGGGAATTCAGTTCTTTTCCCCTCCCCGTGGTTAGAAATACACCAAGTAAACTGATGAGATTTTACAGGAAAAGTAAACAGGTTCTCTCCACCTGACATTGATCATTTTTGTGTAATAAAGCTTTCAAGATGTTGATGGAAGAGAGAAATGAACTTGGGATATTTGTTGCTGAATAGAAGAAGTGGCAGGTGAAGGTAGGCTTTTCAGGAGGTCAGCTGTCTTGAAGGAAGTGTGAGTTGCTTCCTATAGAGTCATGGGATGTTTCATAAAGTGAGTGGGTTTAAATAGTGAGAGCAGTCACTGCCTGCACTGGTTTGTTGAGTCCTTCTCCTACTCACACTTCCAGTATTCTGAGACTCTTTCTCTGTTCCACACCTAAAAGAGTATTTTAACTCCAAATATATTTGTGGCTGTATTCTGTCTTGAAGCTTTGCCATCAATGGGATTTTGGTTTCCTCCTCCTCCAGTGCACAGGGAGGATATTGTGCAAGAAGAGATAAAAAACCACCAACTATTTAAATTCAGAAAACTTACCAGTCCATTCTTTTCGTAGAAAGTTTTGTACCATCTGTCCAAGACCAGCCATCAACTCCATATAATAATCCAATCCAGTAAGACTGTTTTTGTGACATTTGAGATACAGTAATCTATAAAAAATACAAAACCTTTATCAGCAAGAAGCTTGTGGTATTTTTGTTTATTTTTTTTTTCTGTACTGAAACAACAACAGTTGAGAGAGGAGGTGATCAAAAGAAAGGAGGTAATTTGACAGTGATTCGCTGAACTCCTCATCAGGCCCTCATAACAATTTTCAGGAGACATCTGAAAATTGTCTCTATTTGGCATACAAACAGGAATACTGTGTGTTTGGAATCTCTACTACATGTAAGACCCGGGGGAACAATTCTTTTTAGAGCTCTGTCTCTCAGAGTATTCCAAGAGATTTCCTGAGTGAAAGACTCGCTGCGTATAAATTTCACGGGATCCGTGACACACGTGTCCACTGTTTGGCTGAATCATACCCTGCGTTGCCAGCTACCTCATCATTACACATTTGTGGTTAAATGTTCTGCGTTGCCTCTGACGTTGGGGACAGTACCTCTATCACTATGAAACATCAAGAAGCACTTGCTGACCGGTGAGGAGTTTTGACTCGTTGATACCAATGCAATGAAACGCCATTGCGATGGGAACCCTACCAGCTTGCTTTTCCTTTTCAGCGTAAGAAGGGTGGCGTTATGGGAGAAGCAGAAGTCTTCGCTTTCGTGCCACGTGGCCTCCTCTTCTGACAAGTAGAAACAAGTGTCGCCTCCAAGCCATTTCCAGTTCACAGGGCAGAGTGCACATGCGGGTCCTAGAACAGAAAGAAACCATCAGTCCCTTATAAAAAGCCAAAGGAAGAGCAGAGGAGTCTACATGCATAGGCCTGGAAAGTCAAAGTCATGCAGAGCTGAAACGAATAAAGCACTTTATGGGTCACACCGACGCTCATTGCTTTTTTTAAAAACTGATTATTTCATCTGATATAGCATATAACACCCTTGTTTAATCTGATAGAAGGCCTAACACATAGATTTAAGGCTGTGTGAGCAGTAGTCCTACTTACTATCGTTCTCACTGTTGGCGTCACCCGTCAAGCACAACCTCTCCTTTAGTCCTTGCAAGTTTTCATCGTGTCCCGCAGGTGCCTTAGAACCTCTGAGACCTGGAGTTTATAAAGATGTTCTTCATGAGACAAAAAAGCTGTGATAACGCTGCTGCATGATACATGCTTCATCATATATTGCAAATTAACTTCTTGCAACAGCGTGCTCACGTGCAACTCTGATGCTACAGTGTCACATGTTGTGAACAGAGGAGAAAATGAGGGATAAAGAGGTTTCTAGATTTTAAATGCAGTTTCATCATAGTGGCATTGCAGGCCTCTTGGTAACCTAATAAAAGACTAAAATAAAGCAAAAGAAAATATGCTTAGGAAGCATCTTGAACTAAGTTTTTGACAAAAAAGAAAGTTTGAAAAAACCTAAAATTCAAAACATACTTCAGGTTGGAAAACTCTTTTATTCTTAAAGTCTGGTAGAACTTCTCTGAAGAAAGTGGGGAGGTTTTTTTTTTTTTAATATCTCTTCCTCAACAGCATTTAGATACTGGCTTTTGGTAGCAACAGCTCAGAATGACTATGTCACAGGCTCTGTGACAGAAAGTATAGACAGTCTTGTCACACATGATAAAAGATAATATAAATATGAGAGTCTTCAGTTCTCTTGCACATCTCAGGTAAACTGGGATGACCAAATAAAACAGACAAAGTGAGATTTCCTCATGAATCTGAGTGCTAGGTGTACATCCATTTTTAACATACTAGTATGCAGTAATTTAAGATAGTAGTCTACAAACGTGAAACGTTAGTCTACAAACGTGAAAGGTTTATCAAAGGAATGAGACAAGAACTGCTATTCCAGTAGAATGGAGAAACTTGAACAACTGCAGAAGAAGGGAAGGGAAACAACAGATTGATTTATGAAAGTCAACATTAGAATTTTATAACTGAATTCAAATTAGCAAATAAATGAGCAATAGGTGGATGAGGACAGAATCCGTTCCTCCCCCGACTCTGTCCAAAATATATCATCTTGATTTCTATATCCTTACTCTGGGAACAAGTCCAGACTTTAAAAAAAAAATTGCTTCCCTCAAAGCCTTATGTGCACCAAGCTGCAGAGGGTTCATCGCAGGCGATGAGGAGGAGAGGGAAGGACAGTATATGTGGGGAGGATGAGCTACGACTGTCCGTGTTGCAGTCAGTCTGCCACCTTCCTTCAGTGCAGTTATTTCCAAGGTGTCGACATGAATAAAGGAACACAGTGTATTTCAGCACTTACCGAGGACTATCATTCCGATGGTGAGGGCCAGGCACAGTGCAAACAAAGTGAAGATTGCTGGCCACCATACAGCAAAGGGAAGAGAGCGCCCTGGGAGAAACCAACAATTTATATGAAGGCAGGCACCCTGTTCTGCAGCACTCCCAACCCTCTACCCCACCACCAGATGACTTTCTAAAGACTTCCCCTTCCAGGCTCTATTATATTTTAAGGATCAACCCAAATGCAAGCTGAGAAAAAGATGTGGTGCCTTTGTTAAAGGGGTCTATTTGAGATGAGTCACTGGGCATGGTTTAAACGGAACAGGTTGGGCGTTCCTTGTCTTTGACAAATGATGAACCTGTGAAACATATCGCTATAATATGTGACAACTGTGAAACAGATCGCTATAATAGTCATCTTTTGACTTGGAAGTAGGGGATGCTTCTGCTCTCCTTTGGCAGTACTGCATTACTGCTTTTGTCTTTGCATACCGTCCTTACCCTTTGCCCAAATCCTTCCTGCTCCCAGGGCACACAGTGCTCAGGCTGCGTGCCAGCTTCAGGCTGAAGCCTGGTTCAGGACAACTCTGCTGAGGTTTCCCTGGATTCAGAAGCTCCTGAGGGTTACCATCACCAGACAGTCCTGGCACTGCAGTATGGTGGACCTTTCATATGAAGAGTATTTAACTCAAAGACTGGATGCCCTCTTGAAGTACGTGGTTTAGCCCAACCAGAGCTATGGGACTTGAAGAAGGGAAATTATATGACCTATACATTGAGGCCTGGTGCTGCCTTATCCCTTTTGGCCTTAAAGGCTGCATTGTAAGCATTTTCTGAAAAATTGAGGTCTAGAGGGCAAAACAGGAATTTTTTTTCCTATTAAAGTCAGACTGTCCTGTCTCCATAGCCATTTCCTGTAATAATAAATAAACAATAAGTAAAACTAACCGCATTAAAGCTGATTCCTACATTACAGAGTTTGATCCTGAAGTCTTTTCCTACAGAAATTTAGGGCAAGTAACGGCAGTATTTCCACTTCATGCATTATCACATTTATTCATGCTGGTTTTTGTCAGACAAATCAATACAAATAGTGCATAGAAAGAAAAATTAAACCTATAAATACATATTTTTCTAATTTACTGAGCTGGACAAGAGACACTGTTCCTATTGTCATTGTCTACCGTAGGGCAGCAAGTTCAAAGAGCAAGCGTCAGTCATACCTTGGTTGATGTTCAAGGACATGTAGTGTCTGACTGGATGTTGTGGCGGGTGATTTAAATGAGAGTATCCATCCTCTTCCTCTGTATTCATATGCATTATCCCGGAACTCATTTGTGGTTCAGTAATGGTCCTCTTAAAAGACGGACTGAACGATTTGTGAAGGAGAAGCAGAAAGAAAAGCAGAAAGAGGGAGGGG
Source organism: Arenaria interpres (assembly GCA_013399435.1). Taxonomy (NCBI): domain Eukaryota; kingdom Metazoa; phylum Chordata; class Aves; order Charadriiformes; family Scolopacidae; genus Arenaria; species Arenaria interpres. The sequence continues at coordinate 6,781 of VXAK01000944.1, forward strand.
ATAGGAGAATGAGTCACACTTAAATGCCCTAAGGCAAGATATTCAAGTATTATGTGTGACTCCTCCCTTTCCTCCCTCAGGGATGGAACTCCTCTCTTCCCATCCATCACATCTCACTCTGGGTCGGGGACATGTAGGGATGACACGAGTCCCAGTAAAAGTATGGCTTGGTAGCTCCCCTCTTTTCAATTTAATCTTCCCACGACTTTCATCTCCTTTGAACCTTCCACATTTTAAAACAGAATAAACACCTTTGATTCATCTCAGAGGCAGACTAACTTCAGTTGCAAATAGCTGCTGAAGCTATTTAATCACACAGAGGAGGCAGAAGTGCTGCCCGCAGTCTAATGTCATCTTCTCAGTGGAAGTGAGTGGAAGTGGGAAATCAGGGTGTGGGTAAAAAGGCACAGACAGGATTTAACAAATAAGAGAAGTGAGCCCTTGAGGCAAAGGGCTAGCTACATACTGGACTGACCTAGCAAGAGTGCAGCTAGCAGAGCAAAGGAGGTGATGGAGTTCTCCATCACTTCTGAATATGTAGCTAGAGTACTATGTCCAGTTTTGGGCTCCCCATTAAAAAAAAATAATAATAAATTAAAAAAATCCCATAAAATACATAAATTCTAAAACCAGTCAAGAAAGGAGCCATAAAGATGCTTAGGAGCAGGAGCACTTGATTTACAGGGGCAGACTCTGGCAACTGGATTTGTTCTGCCTGGAGAAGAGAAAGCCAAGGAGAATTCAACCGCAATCTCTCACTGCATAAAGGGGCTATGGAGAAGATGGAGCCAGACTCTTAGACGTATACAGTAAAAGGACAAGAAGTAGGGTGGTCAGATATTGGAAGAGGTGCCCAGACAAGGTGTGTCATCTCTGTCGTTGGAGATTTTCTGAACTTGACTAGACAGGGACTGGACTAATCTGATCTAGCTTTGAAATTAGACCTGCTGAGCAGGAGTTTGGACCAGATGGATTTCAGAGGTCCCTCCCAAATTGAATCTTTCCATGACATCTATGAGTATGAAGGGAAGACTCACTAATGATTTTTAGGGGGGAATGCCCAAGGGAACCTGAAATAACATCATCTGTTCCCCTTTCTTGTAACTTGGAGAGAAAAACTTAGAAAGTGAGAAACAAACTGAATAATACTTTTTTTTAGTAACTCAAATTCTCTGCACCACCCAACTTCAGTAGGAGCCCCTTTTTCTTTTTGCAAAGCCCTGCTCACACCTTGCTGGCCCTTCTGCATGGTGCTGTGCACTCTCCCCTTTTTCCTCTGGAAGTTTTCCTACCAGGAGAACATAGGATGTATCAAAGTCACCATGTAAAGAGAGAAGTTTCGGAAAGGTCGGCACCTCACCTGCTGCCTCAGATGCTTCAGATGAGTAGATGTTTGTTTAACTTAACACAGCAAAAAATACAAAACCTGATGGAGTGAAGGCAAGGACAGAGTGAAGGACCACGCTCCATGGACAAAATTGTACCAGTTGAGAAATCGTGTAAAGGAGAGAGGATACTGTGGGAGAGACCAGGGCAGGCTTAGACTGATGTGATAGTGAGATTGTGTGAGTGGAAACCTGTCATTAGAGATGCCTGAGCCAGATTGAGACCTGTATCAAGGAGTCTCGCCATCCCCAGGAAAAGATGCATGGCAGAACCATGGTGTCTTAAGTGCCATTGTTTGAAAGGAACCTCTGGAAGTCCTGTGGTTCAACCTCCTGTTCACAGCTGGGGTAGCTTTGAACTGATGAAGTTGCCCAGGGGCTTGTCCAGTCAAGTTCGCACAGTCTCCAAGGTCGGAGATCTCCCAGCCTCTCTGGATACCTGTTCCTATGTTTGGTCACCTCCACTGTGAAGAATGTTCTCCTTGTGTCTAGCTGGGATTTCCCACTACAGTTTCTGTTAGTTGCCTCTAGTAGTGCTCTAATCAGCCCTGGCAGAGTGTAGGTATGAATACGGAGACCAAGATAGAGGAGCACTTGCTGATAAAGAGCCGGTCCCATGTCTGCCATTCAGCTGTGCTTTTGTGCACCTTCGTGTACCCTTTTAGTCACCTTTTAGTGATTTAAAAGCATAGCAGTGAAAGATGCTATAAGGCTTAATTTTTTTAAGATTCTGATTTGAAAAACAAAGAACAGAGAAGGAAGATCCAGGAAGAGATGAGCATCAAATTCTTTAGTAAATTGGCTGACCTTCACAGGGTAGGCGTCGTCTTCTTTCTTGCTTTCTACAGACAGTGTCTGTGACCACAGATTGTCATCATATTGTTTAGCATCTTGCTGACAGTGCATTTCAGCCTGTGAGCACTGGCATCTACTGGCAAGTCTGAACCCCGTCCAGGGCAGCGGGTGTGCTCATGACAAGGATGATGGAGGCCACTGGGAACAAGAGAGGATGCACTGGAGGGCCTGGAGCAGAGAATGTAGTGGAGGATGTGAAGAAGCACTGTGCAGCCAGGGTGTTTGGTTCAACTCTGTTATTGCTGAACCCGCCTTCCAGACATACATGAACTCTGTTTTTTCCTATCCAGCAGCTCCTCCCATGGCTCCTCTCATTTCTCTGTCTTTGTTATCTCGTTGTAGATGGGCAAATGTAAAGCTGTCATGCTTCCACTTCAGAATGGCACTACTCATTCCCCAATGCACCCCTTTATCCACTTCGCCCCCATCTCCTTCACTGTCCATGTCCTGTTTGAAGGGATGTTGAAGCTGACAACTTGTCTTTAGTTCCGAAACCTTTCAAAATTTATGAAGTCTCAGGATCTATCAAGGGCTTTACTCTCACACAATAGATAACACTTGGTTTTATTTTCCATACAAAATGCACTTTAAAAGAACCCCTTCTCCAAGCCTCCCAGTGCCTGAGAAAGATTGTGGACCTTCCCTACCCCCAAAGATAGTGGCCCTCCCTGAGCAGCTTGTGTCTTGGACTCCATCCGTGTGTAGGCAAGAGAACTTTGACAGCATCTGAGATAGAAGGCAGACTGGATGAAATAAGGAATTTGCTTTAATTTAAAATACTAGATATTATAAATTGTTCCTTCTGGAATGTGCTGCTCTTAACAGGAGAAAAGCCCTTTCCAAGCTGCGGAGGCCAAATGGAGTTCACTATACAAAGATATGGAAATAGTTTACAAAGATCATCCAGCCATAGAAAAGAAAGAAAGAAAGGTACCCTGCAAGTTACCACCACTGACCTGCAGTAATAGGGAATGCTCCTAAAAAAGTCACACCAGACAGCGCACAGGAAACCCATGTTTTCACGATGCAGCCATCGAACAATGGCGTACAGCAGATTATTGCTAGGAAAAAATCAAGAGTCGGTTTATGGGAAGAAAAAGAGGTGAAGTGTGGCAGCGTAGAAGCCTGCTGTGAAGTATTTTTTTCAAGTTGAGTGGGTTGAAACAGATGAAACACTGTACCTTCCTTGCATTGTACCTTGCACTTCCTACTGCAATAGTAAGGAATTCTACATAGTTAACTGGTATTTGCGTCCATAAATTAAGACTTGGCTCTACTGAGTATAGTGAATTGATTCAGTTCACAAATATCTTTCGGCACATTGGGACAAGGGTTTCATTTTTAACCAAGGAACTGCTTCAATCTTTGAGAATATTTTCCAATGAAATATTAAATATTGAAGACATATTATTATTTTTTCATTTATTTTTAGGAAAGTCTCCAAATACTAAGGCATATACACATAGACATAAGGAATATATATACAAGGAATATGTGCATATGTAATACAAACCAGATGCTGACATACAGGACTTCAAAGAACTCATGCAATCAATGAAACTCCACCCAGAAAAACGGAGGCATCGTATTCTTTCAAGAAGTATGACAAGTGCTTTAGTAACACGTGATGCATAGCACGTACCTTGGACTCCAGAGAACCCAAACAGTGTAGATATAATACAAGAGCTCAGGTAAGATTTGTGGCAATGGATTCTGCATCAGTTTGAGTGATTGTGTGTAGCTCTGAATGGAACACATAATTGTTATCCTCCCTGCTATTCGCACAGCAATTGACATTATGGTTGCATTGAAGTTATTCAGGTAAGGTTTTAATCCAGCCATGACATTTGACTTTACTTTTAACAGAAATTGTTTCAAGACATTCCCTGTAGTCTTCTAAAAATATATATTTTTTTCTATAAATATTAATGCATATATGAAAAGAATTTTTTGGATTTATAGAGACTTGTGTTCTTTCTGTATCTCTATACCTCAAACAGGGGAACAGCCAGAAGAATAGATTTAGGAAAGAAGGTATGCCTAGGCAAACTGATCTAGAAGAGAATTATGGGTGGAGAGTAGTTAGTGTGTAGAGTAAATAATTCAGACAGTAAATTATCAAGGATGCAGCTGGACTGGTTTATGACTGGCAGATGTTAGTGTGAAGTGCTGACTAAAGCTCAAGAAATACAGAGACCTACAAGAATGTGTGGCTGTCAACCTAAAGAGACACACAATAATCATTGCTTGAGTGTAGCTAATTCCTTCATGTTGCTTCCTAGGCCTGTGGTTTTTAGCTTTGTAGTTTTCTTTTCTCTCTCTCATTTGTGAGCCTGGGAGGGAAAACGCAGGCAAAGAGGAAGATTTGGTCTCTGATGACCTGTCCATTTGAATGACCATTCTGAGAAAACTGCATGCCAAACAAACAAAAATAAAAATATGTTTAAAAGTTCCGGTTCCTAAAGCTGGTATCTCACAGCAACAGATCCCACATCCCTTCTTGCAGTGCCTCTTCAGGTGAAATGAACGGCCACTTTCTCACAGATCCATAATTGCTTTGTTGAACAGGAGTGGCTGGCATAAATAATCTGTCCATAGACAGAAGCACAGAAGATGTTGTCATATAACACGACCCTAGGAAACGAAAAGATATGGCTTAATGATGTCCCAGTGACATCATGTGATCTGTATTTGGACCATTTCTAATCATACTGGTTTGTCACTGGAATGCAGAGTTATTTTCCCCTTGGAGCTATTTCATTTGTGCTAGGTGGTCCTTTTGTGTCTGGTGCGTGTGATGGAGCTGTACTTTGCCACCCGTTGTTCCTTACACAGGACACGAATTCAGACCTCCATAGCAGATGCTATGATCTCCACGCTCCTTTGTCATTGCACATGTGACAAACATGGGAAAGAGGAATGACAGGTTTCATATAATTTACTGGGGTCCATCAGATAGAACCATACTGGTCCTAAGTTTTGAAGGCTTACCGTTTTGTCACTTCTTTTGAAAAAGCCGTTCCGTCCTCCCAGTACCAACCACTCCTTTCTTGTATGTATGATAATCCAACCCAGTAGAGCTGTGAATCCTGTGGCAGAGAAACCTGTAGGTGTGGGAAAATCATCACAATCTTTCAAAAATAAGACCCAAGTTCCTGTATCTTGCAGCTGTGAAAGTTCTGCAACCGAAGGAGGTAGCTCTTGCTCAATGGGAGAGTAACAGGTTGTCCATGCTTGCTCTCCATGAGGCAGTGCTGACTACTCTAATTACAGGATCATTCAAATGCCATTGTTTGTTGAATTGCCACAAGACAAATGCACCCTGGATCTGTGAAAACACTGCTTTTTTAAAGGAAAAAGAAAAAAAAAAAAGGCAGCCCTATCTGGTCTGCCTTTAGGTGTTTATACTGCCTTCAGATATCTGCAGTATAGGTACAAATATGGGAGCGCCAGTTAAGACCCAGTTAGAGCCAGCAGAGATCTGGCCAACGGATGCAATGGAGCCTGAGAAGCCATTCATCTCACCCAGTGGGAGTGCTACTGAATAGTGACTGCATTGGCCAGATTTCCCACTGGCTGTGAGGAAGTAGCCTGGGGAAGGAGCTCTGAAGTTGCAGACCTCTTACACTGTAGGTGCCTGAAGTCAGGTGAGATGAATCCCAGCCTAGAGGACAGAGCCTGTTGCCTAAATGCAGGCCTCCAACAGCTTTTGAGATTCTCCAGCCTCTCTGAGGTCTTTGCATATGGTTGACAGAGAAGACCCAGAACCTACGGGAGAACTGTGCCTTGCTGAAGTCAAGGAGAAGACCCGCAGGCATGTCAGATAGCCCTAGAAACCTATGCTTAGGCACCTGAAAGAGGTTCCTCAGCATCTTAGCCTGTTCAGATCTTCCAGATGCTCTACTGCTGCTTTGCAGCATGCTTAAGGACTCATCCAAAATCTAAAAGCCACAGCTGGCATAACCTTGCCTGGCCTCAGTAGGGCTACCTATACCAATCATGGAAGAAAAAGCAAGCACCCAATCCGAAATCAAACTATCCAGGGATTTATATAGCATACCAAAAGCATCTCTTGAATTCAGCATTGAAGTTGTGGTATTCAGGTATCTCACAGCCATGATCCTGACCTCAGGATGCTGCTAAACTCAGTAATAAAGCATTTCTCCACTTCCTATTTTATCGCTACCCTTTAAAAAGCTTTATGTGGTAAAAAGACAACAAGGATATTTGGGCTTTGTGTAAGCTGTTGAAAAAGGTTCCCAGATATGTGTGTACAAAAAGGAAAAATAGGGTCTTAACAGCAAATTACAGATCTTTCATTATTCAGAAAAAACAAAAAATACCAAAAAACAAGCCAAAGGAAATGAGTAAGACTACTAAAATTATTAATTGCCTAAACATTTTTCAGTTGTCATAATATAATCATCTGCTGTGACATCATTAACACCACTCTGTGAGGGATGACACAAGGTCAGAAAACAACCTTTAGTAGTCGCCTGGCACCGCAGGGTGCACAGGACAGGACCACGGTGAATTGGCCGCTCTCCTAGATTTCACGTTGATGTGGGTTTGATGCCGGGACCCCCTCCCTAAGACTTGTGGAAAGAGATAATGGAAACATGCCTTCTGTGGGGTGGGGCTCTCCTCCGTGGTTTAATGCACAATTTGTTTTCTTGGCGAAAACCTAAGCATTAGCTAATTAAGGTATTTTATACAATGGCTTATTCTATTTCTCGTCGTACACAGTTTGACTATTTCCCACAGCACACAGTTTAGAAAGTGTCGCAGGTTGTGACAATCTTGTGTCTTGCGGGAAGGCTACTGGACCCGGAGAAAGTTAAATACAAGCACTGTAAACGATCAAACTCATTTCTGCTTACAAGCTAAAACGTGACATAAAGGAATGCATGAGGTTAAGACTGTACCATCTTTGCTGTGTCTTTCAGCACAAGAAGAGTGGCGTTTCTTGAGGAACAGAACTCCTGGCTTTGCTTCCATGTTTTCTTCTCCTTTGAAATGTAGAAGCAGCTGTCAGCTCCGCTGTTTACCCAGCTGGCTGGACAGATGGCACATTTTGTCCCTAGAAATCAGAGAAAGTATTGGGCAGGTCTGCGAGGAGTACAGGGGCTTGAGTGAGAAGAGGTTAAGGGCAGCCATGAATCAGCCCAGCTCTTCAGGGGCGAAAGACAAGTTGTTTTGCACGTTAGTGTGCACACACCCACAACTCACGAACTACCACAGTTAAAACCAGACACTAACCGACCAGATCTTTTCCCTCTGATTTTATAGTCCCTCAGTCAATGGGCTGTGAATAGGAGGTGATTTGTGTTTATTTACGTAGCAACCGTATTTACCGTTTTTCTCCTTCCCTTCCAAACACAACGCTTCCCTCATTTCCTGCAGCTTCTTTCCTTCCTCAGGATCCTTGGAAACCTGAAAAACTGAAAGGCATGGAAGCGTTTATCAAAGATTTTTTTTAAAAAGCTTTTAACTTTAATTTGTAGCTTTTGGCATTCTTTTAATTTTTGTCGACTTCATTTGTATGCCCACCATTGTGTGTACATCATCCTCATTGCCTTCACCAGGAGAGTTGTGCAGCACTGGAAGAAATCACCTGGGAAAGTGAGGGGCATCTCCACCCTTGAAGATTTTCAAAAGTCATCTGGACAAAGCTACAGATTCCTTGATCTGGGGTTGGTAATAGTCCAGCTTTGAATGGTGGGGACTAAGGGGTGGGTGTCAGACTAGAAACCTGAAGAATTCCGTCTGAGCTAACATTTCAGCGATGCCATGGACAACCCTGAGTGTTCATCCTGGGCACTCGCAACTGCTTTCCTCCTTCCAAAAAAGACACCGGGGACTCTCTGCCTCTGCTTCCAGATGTAATGTGCCATCACCTTTTGTCATTAATTGAAATGTTGCTACAGAAAATCTGCTGTAATCGTTGGGCAAATGCACCGGTCGCAGTGATTTGATGCCAGGATTGCCCTCCGTGCAAAAAGCTTTCAATCCAAGAAGAGGGAACTGGAAAATATTCCAGTAACAGTCACGGGGGGGCACCATTATCCAGATAGTGTGGCTAACGAGATGAGCTTCTACCTGTGCAAACTAATCATTTGAGAAATGGATTAGGGTTAAGGTTAGGGTTAGGGTTTGTCAGAGGTTAGGGTAAGGGTTAGGTATATACGTTAAGGCTGGGGTTAGGTTTAAGGTTGGGGTTAGGGCTAAGAGTGGGGCTAGAGTCATTATGATTAGGGTTAGGGTTAGGCATTAGGTGTTACCTTTAGAGTTAGGATTTAGGATTAGAGTTGGGGTTAGGTTTAGGAGTTAGGTTTATGCTTAGGCATGCGGATTGGGATAGGGTTAGGGATAAACTTTAGTGTTAGGATTAGGGTTGTTAGGGTTAGGCATTAGGTTTAGGGTTAGAGTCAGTTAGATTTAGGTATTACATTAGGATTAGTGTAACCCTTAGGGTTAGGGTAACTATAAATGCAGATATTAGTGATTAGTTTGGAGAAGAGGAGGCCGAGGGGAGACCTCATTGCCCTCTACAACTCCCTGAAAGGAGGTTGTAGAGGTGGGGGTTGGTTTCTTCTCCCAAGGGAAGAATGACAGGACCAGAGGAAATGGTCTGAAGCTGCGGCAAGGGAGATTTAGATTAGATACTCAGAAGAATGACTTTCCTGAGAGGGTGGTCAGGCACTGGAACAGCCTGCCCAGGGAGGTAGTGGAGTGACCATCCCTGGAGGTATTTAAGAAACATGTAGACGTGGCACTTCAGGGCATGCTCTAGTGCCCAAAACTGTTATGTTGGGGTTTTTTTTGTGTGTGTCTGGTTGGAATCGATGATCTCAAAGATCCCTTCCAAGCATGAAGATTCTGTGTGATTCTGTGACCCCAAGTGACCTGTGCTGACAATGATTTGTGGGGGGACTTTTGTGACAGAGCTGTACTGTTGCCCTTCTTGCTGGATTATTTCCACTGGGGGAAACCCAGACACCGGAGAAAGTTTTCTGGGGTGAGAAGTAGTTGTACAGCTGGAATTCACTCCAACAGCCACGTGTCCAGACACAACAGTACTTACACAGGGCCAGTAGGGCTACCAGCCCCGACAGCAACACCAGGCACAACACGAGGAAAGCAAAGGCCACTGTCCGCCATACGGAAGATGAGGAAGAGGCTCCTGAGACAAATAAAAAACCCATTCAGCAACAAAACCAACAGCTTTCCTCACCACGCAGCGGTAGTACCTCCTCTCTGACAGCAGCAGTTCACCTTTATACCTTCTTACACCTTCTACAGAGCCTCTTTTTTTTCTCACTGCAGTACTTGTTATCACTGTTCTGAATTTCCTGGAGTTATTTTAAGAAAATATTTATTTATCCACTGAGAATATTTAATAACTGAGGCTCTATTGTTTTAAAATAAAAATTCTTCTCATGAGATAGTAAATGGATTATATTTTGCAGTTCCCACAGTCCTGGAAATAATAAAACAATCTCTAAGACTTCTCCACCTTGCAAAGCGAAAATTACCATCTAGCTTTGAATAATTACTTCTAGAACCTGTGACTGGGATTTCTAAATGACTGCAATGTTTGAACGTTAAACTGTGAACATTAAACAAACTTGATCCGACTTTAGAGCTGTTGAGCAAAAGATTGGAAAAGATGAACTATAGAGGTCCCTCCCAGCCAAATTTAATCATAAGTCGATCTACTTCACCTGGTCCCTGTGCATATCAAAAGGCCATTTCAAGAGCTTGCCAACCTTTTTATTTCCAGGAAGCTCTGCCCCTGGATTACACTCACTAATATTTTATCCTTAGATTTTTGGTTGCTGCTTCTCAACAGCTTCTCCTCCATCCTCCTTGTCAAGCAATCATTCTCAATGGATAGTCCTAGATCTTTTCCAGACAACACCAGGGTGATGTTAATTTAGTCTTTTTCTACTCTGCCCAGCATGAAGATAGCAGCGATGATCCTTATTTCCCACACGGTGTGAATTTCTGAGCCACAGCAACAGTACTCAAGTCATCATTTTATGGTCTCAGGCATTCCATGGGCACAATCCAATACCTTAGTTAACACTCAGCTTGTTTATAGAAAAACTTTGAGTATAAACAAATAAAAACCATATACACCTATCAGAGCTTACTTTCACTATTATAAGTAATAAACAGAGCGCCTTCCTACTCCCCACAGCTGAGGAAATTGCTTCCATTTCCAAGGTCCTCATTATCTGATACAGTGCCTTCCTCTCTTGTAGAGCCCTGCTGTAATAAATGAGTCCTACCAAAATAATAAAAAAAAAATCTGTAGAAAGGTGAAATTTGTCTTCTGTGTGGAAGTAAATGGGAAAAGTAATTGGAGTAAAGATAAGCTTCAGAAAAAATATCATCTGTGTTCAGAAACTATAGCACGCAAGACTCCCTTATGATTATTGTCTCTGTTGTTTCCTTGAACATTTATCTAGGAACATACTATAAAGTTTAGAAGGATTATAAAGCAAACATGACTATGTAAATTGAAGTTATATGAAGTTATGATCTAGATAGAAAAGCTCATTTCCATCTGTACTTACTGTCTACTCTGACACAACTGGACGGCGCCTTGAATGTAGAACATTTGTTGCTGCTCGAATATCCAGAAGTAATAACTGAAGCTGAGGGTCGTAAATTTAAAGCGGTGTAGCCTTCCTCATCCTCCATCTCCAGCTCATCACACTTCTGTCTGCAGTAGGAGCGCTTTGGGAGGAAGGGCACGCTGCAGTGAGACCAGTGCTGGAGCGACGGGAATGGTTCACGTTTCAGGATTTCCAGTGAAACCACGGAGGAAGCTGGCTCTGTTCTGATTACTGTGTCATAGTAAAAATGTAACGTATCGAAAGCAAGTTAAGGACACTGTCAAGGATGTGTGTTTTCTTCCTGGATGCCAAGACCGGGAGTCTTGGTTCCTGGCTAGAACCTAAGACTGTTTCATTTAACTACCCACTTGATCAGACCCTGTAAATACAGAAAACGTCAGAATTTTCTACCTCCTCAAAATAAGATGCTCTAGAAATAGTTGCTATTTTGAGTTAAGGTGTGAAAGAGATCTGTTCATATATCAGGGCACAAATAGCACCCAACAGGAATGGGCTGCCCATGGAAGTTGTTGAGCCTTCATCCCTGGAGGTATTCAAAAGATGGGTTGACTTCGTGCTTGGAGACGTGGTTCAGGGATGTGGGGATTTTTGTTTTTGTCAGAGTTAGGTTGATGGTTGGACTAGATGATCTTAAAGGTCCCTTCCAACCTAGACAGTTCTATGATTCTCTCAGCTGCACAGAAAGCAATAGGCTACATTTCCAGTCACTGTTATGAAATTAATGAAAAATGAAATTATTTTGCAAAAGTTCTCTGAAACAAATGCTAGAAGGGGAAAAGCTGAGCTGAAAGGATGGCGAGGCCAGGAGCTTGGCAGGATTCAACTGACCACTCACTCAGCCTGCGTCAGGGAAAGACCAGACCACACTGAAGACCTCTCTGCTATTGCACTGTACGCGGAAGTCACTGTGCAGAAGTGGCTTATCCATCCTCGCCCTCCATCTCTAGCTCTCTGCAGTGGCTTGCTCCAGTGTTGAGCTGTAGTTCTTAACACATCTTCAGTAACCAACTCTCCTTAACAGAGCACTTGCCCAGACACGATGAGTCACGTCGTGGTGACAGGGTGAGTCGGGAGGAAATTGTGAGAGAGAGGAATTTCTGTGTAGCTGTTCATGTTCTTGTGTGTAAAGTTCAGAGTCTCCCACTTGCACAATAATATCAACAGACTGGAAATACACTGTAATGACTGGGCTATTCTTCCTGCCTTGCTGTGCAGATAATAGATTTTTTCAGAGTAGAAATACCTCCGGCTGCGTGTATTTCTTGCATTATATCTTACCTGCATGCAAAGCATGGAAGGTGGAAAAGTTGGGAATAAAAGGTACCTACAGTCAATTTTGTTACACAGAGAGGCACACAAGGAATAGTAGGCACCGTCTACTCATGGTGTACCCATAATATCCTCATAAAAGCCCATGCTAAATATAGCACAAAAATACTTGTCTTGCGGGCCTGAAAACTGTATGTTGGCACCTTACTGTGAAAAGGGCTTTTCTGCAGATAACTGGGAGCCAAGTCTGTCTATATTACTGGATTTCATTACGAGTTCTCATGACAGTAACCTCCTCACTCTTAGCAGCAACTTCTCAAGCATGTAATGAATTGCCTTGGGGGAAACTTTTCTCCAACCTGGTCTTACTTCTGCAAAGGAAACAGGAGGTAAAGTAATTTTCTTGTATTCTTTTGTTAGCTCTGTATTCAATAAGCATTCTGCTAATTATATCACTTCTTTTTTTGAGTCATCTTTTAAAACAGATCCTGCTGTAGGAACAGAAGTAACAAAAGCCGTAAGGTGGGGCTTCATCATCGTGCTCTCTGTTCTTGTAAAGGTCCAGGGCAGAGAAAATTTCTCATTTCTTCAGACTAAAATGAAAAAAGAAAAATAGGCTAAGGAAGAAGTTTGGGTCTACGTTTGAACACCGCAGGTGTACAAATGTTTGTCAGCAGGCTGAGCAAAACGGCTGGGTTTATCAACCAGAATGTGACCTTTCAAATTGCCTTGGCTGGAGTCTATGATTTGGGGCGGACACGGGGAGGAGTGGAATTTAGACAGGGGAAACACACTGTTGTACAGAACTGTGATTCAAAAACGCCAATACAGGAACAGTCCCTTCCTATGTCTTGTCATCTGTAAGGAAAAGCTCCTTTGAATGGCGAAGGGGACACAGCCAGCGCATCCTTAAGCCCTATCTGGTTGCACCACCACAAGAGCATGTCACCTGCCAGGTTCAGCCTTTGCTGGATGAGGTTGGTTGCAGCAGTCTGCATGTCTGCAGTGAATGGTAGGACACTGCCTTCTGCCTTTCTTCCCTGGGGTAATGTTAATTTGGTTTTTGGTTTTTCTTTTGATGTTTCAATCATCGTTTTTTGAGGAGAAGCAGCTAGCTCCAGGCCACTGTGAAACCGTACTGTAACCCCCACCTGCCTTTACAGTTATGAATACAGTTGCTGCACCAGAGATTGCTTTAAATTTGCTGTAAATTGACCCAAAAGATCAAGGCCACGGCAAGATATGAGGTGGGCCTGTGGCTGCCTGTCAGCGTGGGGAGCTCTCAATCTCACCTCATGTTTGCCTTCAACAAACTGCAGAAACACCTAGGATTTGCACATCTGCTCTTGGGCATGCAGCATTAATCAAAAAACATCCTGGGAATATCTTTCCTGTTGCCTCACATTCACTCTAATGTAAGAGAAAACAAGATCAGACGACTTATTTATTTATTTATTTATTCTCACGAATTGCAGCAAAGCCCTTCATTATCAGGAAAGGATGCACCATGAATACAGCTCAGGATGCCTTCCAGATGAGATCTCTTATTTCGGTGTAGCTGGTGTGAATGTTGAGAGACACACCAGGGCTGTGTCCGCACTGCAGGACAGAAGCACTCTGCATTTTCACCCCCAAAGGCAGGAACAGCCAGGAGAGGAGCAGCTGGGAGAGATTACACTGGAGATGCAAGGGGTGAGTGTAAACAGCAGAGGGGAACAGAAATCTGCTAAGTTTTCTGGAGCATGAAATTGGTATTTGAAATGAACAAAAATGTTCGTGTCGGTGACCAGAAACGGCTGTGCAGTGCTGAGATCAGTGGTACACTAGAACAGCATCTTGAAGGGAACGACCAACGCTTTCACAGCCCAGATGCTACAACAGTGGTAAATGATCCACAATAAATAGTCTGGGGCACAATCCACAAGGAATACACGAGTCTCCAGGGGGTACCAAGCGAGGAATTTGTGGACTCAAATCAAAACACCGTTATAAGACCGAGATTTCTTATTTCAACCTGGCTGCCATTGTTCTACGGGGATCTGGACGAGATATTTTGTTCATTAACAAATACCCCAAATACTTGGGGTATTTTCACTGTGGATGGATGTGTAGACCCTCTCTCAGCACATTGAGTAGTATGGCATTCCAGGAAATATCCTAAAAATACATATAAGGAGGTTCTGTTCATGCCTCTCACTGAACCCCAGCATAACTCTTGCCATAGATCAAAAAAGTGGAAAATTAGAAAAGTAGAAAAGAAGAACAGTGTTATTACCAGGAAGAAAAAAAAAAAAGAAAAAAAAAAAAGAAAAAAGTAAAGGAAAAATTAAAAAGAGAACTAACAGTGCCAGGAAGAAGTATAGAGCATGGAAGAGAGCTAGACATTCATAGCTGAAGGATATCTTCTACCGTGGCCCATGCACAAGTCCTTATGAGAACTGGGAATCCCTGTGCTCCAGAGGAAATACCATTCAGGAACACTTTGGCCCACCTTTTGAGGATAACTGTGTTTGTGTACTCTATACTTCACCATCCTAGAATATTAAAGAAGTCAGATCAACAAGACATCAGAAGCATCTCTGGAGTGGAAGTGTTTAATCCTCAGCAGTTGCGTTGCGTTACAGCTGTACAGTTATGAACTGACAAGTGGTAATTAGGACTGTACCAATGGATGCTTGGGAGAGGAGCAGCATCTTTACGTGCTTGCCCCGTCACTGTGCTTTTTTCCTGGCCATCACTTCTGACCATTTTGTCCCTCACATGTGTTGGTTAAAACCAAGTATTCATTTGGCAGTTTTGGATCTGGAACGACAGACTTGGGTTGCTCCTGGAGCCCATCACCACGCTTGTTTCCTTAGTATGAAGATATTTTTACACATGTCTAAAAGAGAATGAAAATGAGGGAATTGAATAGGTTTGATCCCACATATTTAAATTCTCATTTGACAGTTCTGAAAAACTAAATAATAAAAAAAAAATCCAACCTTGCAGAATGTCTTCTAGCTTCTCATAATCATTTTGGTCTGACAAACCAGTCCTCCTGCCAACGGTTTTTACCTCGCTGCAGTTGGATGGCAGGCTTTTCACAGATATAGTAATGCTCTTCTGTACATGATGAGCTATATATGACATCATAATAAAAATATCCACAGTGTTCAAAGGAGTTTAGATATTTTGCCCTAGGAGAGAAAGACATTTATTTTCGCATCTCACTTCATCCTTGCCCCTTCCAAAAAGAGCTGTCTTTACTTTCACGAAGGATATATACCCCCAGCAAAGAAATAAAGCATTCAGTGACACTGTGTACCAACTCCTCGGAGGCTCACCCTGTCCTGAGCAAGCCAACAAGCACCCCCAGCAGACACCAAGGGTGGGTCCTAAACCATTTCTTGTGCCTGACATTGTGCTGACTCCTGGGTACCAACTGGAGGGTGTCAGTGGCTGTTTCAACAGAAATGTAGAGGATACTGCCCAATAATGAAAAGCAAAATTGGCAAAGTAGATTTGAAGGCAAGAAGAAAAATATACTGTCTTTCCGAAATAACATGCTAACCCAAGGTGAAATGATTCTAGAGAATAAATAGTGTCTTATACAGAATTTTAAAAAGTATAAAATCAAAAGCATGAAGTGATGCAGCTTTCCACTGGAGTTTTTTCCTTGTGTCTTCACTGAAACAAGATGTTAAATGCAAGAGAAATATGTGACATTTGTGGTCAGTCTGAAACAACATCGTGGAAATAAACTTTCCAGGTTTTGCCCAGTAATAGTGCCTAGATCACCCTCCAAGCAGTTCTGGGTAAGGCCAAAAAAATTCCAAAATGAAGAAGTGAAGCCCGGAATCCAGAGAAAGCTGCATAGAAGTTGGCTGTTCAGTGTGCCCTTTGTGTCAGAGAAATTGGGATTTGCGTGTGGGTGAGGACCAACTTTACGCACGGTGGAAAAGCTGCCCACTTACCAAGACTTCTGTTTTTCCGTAAGAACTGTGTTGTCTGCCCAATACCAGTCTCTCTGTCCACCTCTGAATGTTAATCCAAGCCAGTATACTTTTCTATTAAACTTTTTTACGAATTCCTATGCAGAACAAGGACAATTAAAAACAGATATTTAAGAAGATATTAAAAATAAATATTTAGGCTCAGAAGTTGAAAGTATTGATGGAAATTGCTTAAGGAACATAAATATCACAAATTGTTAATCTGTCAGAACAAGTTCTGCATTGAAGGGAAAAAACTAGTGTCAAAAGAGAAATGGCAGTAAAGCTGTTTTTAATCGGAGAGAAGATACACTTCTAGCTCCGAAGAGCATTGTCACCCTCATCAACCTGATTTAAACCCTCTGGGTGAAACACTGCATTGTTTTTCCCTCTTTAGTCATGAACCTTTCCTCCTCCTTTACTCTGTCCTTAGCATTTGTCAACAGCGAAACAGAAGCCTCTGCAGGGAGCTGTTGAGTTTGGTTTGTTGAACCTTTACACTTGGCTCTAGCATCGTTAACTTATTCCCAAAAGCGAGTGGACCATGACGAGTAGAGGAGGTCTTAAACTTCAGCATTTAGCAATATTCTGTCCTTAAAAAAGGCTCTGAGCAGAACAGGTAAGGATCTAAACTTTACCAATGTTGCCTTTTTCACTGCTGCTTGAGGGAGTGTCTAAAGATTTTAATTCCATTTTTCTGTTTTTCTCTTCCTTCCTTCACTTATCGCTGCCGCTCCTCTGTCTTCTCTTTTTCCTCACAGCTCTCAGTGCTGTGATTAAGGCAGAGAGAACAGACTGCCCCTCACAATCTTTGCTGTCATCGGTTTGGGAAGGTGAGAATAAAGCCTCTCCCCTTTACTTCTGGGGGAAACCTTATGGCCTCAGCGAGAGGGAAACTGGCATTTGTCGAGTGCGGGAGAGCGGGCAGGACCAGCCACGACTGCCATCTCTTGGGTCATCTTTTCTGCCCTCAGTCTTCCAATATGTCTGCTGGCTTCCAGAGGCAAAAGGATTATTTCACTCTACGCTTGGCATTTCCCCTTCCCACCTCAGTTTGTTCTCATTTACTAAAATTAGGCCAGTTTTCAACAACTTGCTGCCTGGCGTTTTAATTTTGATTGAAAAGATGAGATCAACTTTTGTAGAAAGAATTTCTACAACGGGGGGACACTATGATTTACCTATGGGGAGGCCAGGTTAAAAGAGGCTTTTGCGCTAATATCCTACCAAATCCTTCTTTGGGTCTGTAATACTTGTTAAAGAAGTGAAATCATTGCCCACAACCAAACAGCCATGAACGTGCTTTCACCAGTCATCCCAGCAAGTAGCTGGCCACGGCAAGGTAAGGCAAGATGGGCTGTCTCTGACCACCAGCTGCTCAAAAAGGTTGTGCTTTGTGTGGCAATGACCAGTCCCATGCCTTGCCACTGCCCAGGACTCCTTAATCGCTGTAGAAAAACTCCAGCTCATGGTGCCATTTAAGAAAATTATGTGGGGGGGGGTCAGTAGCTGATAGGGCGAGTGAACTTCTCCCATGAATGAGAAATAGAGCGAGAAACCAGTCCATACCAGCTTTGCTGCTTCTTTTATCAGAAGAAGAGTGGAGTTTTGTGAGGAACAAAACTGGCGACTCTGTTTGAATGACTTCTTTTGCTCAGAGTGGTAGTAACACGTATCATTACCTTCCCACTTCCAGTTTGCAGGGCAGAGTACACAGTTCTGGCCTGGAAAAGGAAAACCATAGCCTCATTTCTGTTCCCAGCCTGTCCCTTAAAGAATGTCACTGTTGGCCTGTGACAACAGTATCCGTAGGGACTGAGGATGTTTGAGATGGCCCTCACGTAGTCAAAACCCCACTGTGGACCCAGAAGGTTCAGGTCATGACAGAGACAAGAACTGAATCACACCCCTATCTCTCCCATTCCTTTAGCACTGGGAGGAGGTTCAGGTGTTGCAATTGGGATTTATTTAGCCTCATTTTAGGAGTCTTCAAAGGTGACATGAGCCAACCTATCTGGATGTCCATTTTAATCAACGAACAGAAGTAGGTGTGTCTCACGCTTCAGGTGTCTGTCTTGTATCCTTGCACTACTGATTTCTCTTCATTGGCTAAAAGGGAGACCTAGACAGTTAGCTTGTCTGTGGAACTATACCCAGACAAACGACAGTCACAGTAGGACCCCTTTGCCCGATGCCCCTACTCCTCAGAGTATAATTTCTGAAGACAACTATCGCTCTGGGTGGCTTATTGTCAGATGCCAGTTAAATAACCAAGCTGTGGCAAAAATATTTCAGAAACAGCCCTGCACTGGACACAGGAAGTGAACTCCCAGGCTGGTTTAGCTACGCTTCACCACACATCACTTCAGACTTTAGGACATTCCTGTCTTACATGGGGTTGGTGTTAGCAGAGTGTCCCGTGTGTGGATGGCTGTTGACGTAGAGCGCAGTAAGGTGTTTAATTCTCAGGCACCACTGTAAAACTGTCTGTTAGATTCAGATGGGCACGTTGTGGAGATCTATGAATTAGTGCTGATGGGAACTGGCATGTCCAGAAGGCATCCCACAGAACCCTTTTCTTATGGAAACTAAATCCTGAAGCCCTGGTACCACTGCCAGGCCCCACGCCAGAGCACGTATGGCCAGGCTGGGCACCTCTCTCCAGGCACTGCACGAGGTAGACGTGCTCATTGCCCACTTTCTAGGCAGCCACGTCTGAGAAGTTACTAACCCACCTGAGGAGACAGACCTGAGTAGACACAGATGCATCTCTTTTTCTTCCCTGCCATGTTAAAAAACAAGCTCTTGTCAAAACTTGTTGATTTACCATTATTTTTAAGGTTTTTGTCCCCTTCCAAGCACAGCTGATTTCCTATTGCTTGCAGCATATTTGAGAAATTTGCGTGCAGCTCGTTCTTTGTCATGTTGAGGTCTCTGAGTTGTGTCCTGTAGACCTTGGGAATCTGGAAAACTGCAATTCACAGTAAGACATTTTTCAGTGCTATCCTTCAGAAAGGGTGGGACGTAGATAGGGAATGTCTTAGCAGATCAGTAAGGATAAATAAAACATTTGGGATAAATGTTATTCCCCCCTGAACAGTTGCATGTCAGGTCTGCGGAGATGGAGAACATTTGCATAGTGGATTTCTTATTATTTGGCTGTGAGTGAACAACAAAATTAAAATGATTTTTTTTTTTATCATATATTTCCATTGTGTATCTTTTTCTTAGGTTAGTTTCCAGGCTGTGCTTTTTTCCTAAAAATGTACACTTCAGCTCTGGATCGCAGTGGAAATATTGCGGATGGGAAGTAATGGGCATGACCTATTTACTGTGACACAAAGCTTTTCCCTCCCCTTCGGATCCAGCATTATCAAAGAGGAATTCACTCCATCGTTAGTCAGTGCAGTAGGGATGTGGATACAGCTTTTTAGGAGACCAGACAATGGCAGCCAGGGCAAGCAGTGGACCTCCTACTCCACTCCTTTCCAGCTCCCCTCCATGTTGCTCATTTCTAGCCCCATCATGTCGAGAGGAGGACAAAGATGCTCTGGCAAGGGAAAATAGGTTTGCCTGGCTGCCTGTTCTCAGCTGAACCAGAAGTTGCACCGAAAGGGCACGTCAGTCTGATATTATTCAGTAGCTTGAGCTCCCCAGCAAACAGAAAGGCATTAGTACTTACACAAAACGGTGAGGGTCACCAGCGCCACCAGCAATGCCAGGCACAGCACCACCAAAATCAGGACTACTGGCCAGGGAGGGCGAGGTGAAGCAGGAGGAGGCCCTGGGAGGAATTCAGTCAGGAAATGGCTGTGCGATACTACAGGAATGGTGAACACATTACCTTACTATATTGCAGCCATCTTTGTGGTCAATAAATAATTGCTTTTACTTTACGGTTGCATATTCCTGCTGCAGAGTCTTTGCACACAGCAAAAGGTGCCCAAACAAAGTAAGACAGTGAGAGATCACAGCAGCTCAGCGCAGAATGTGAACAGCCTCGGGCTTTTCAAAGGCCGTAGACTGTGGTGGTAAAGATATTGATAAAGCAAGGTATTGGAAAAATCTAGAAAGTTGATTGCTCAAAGCTGAAAACAAATTAGCACTGCAGAGTTGTGGTAATTTGTGATGTGCGGCATCTATCTGTGGTAATCTGTTTAATTTGAGTCCTACAGTAAACTCCTCTGGTACTTTGTGTTAGTTTAAGACTTCTAGCTAGGAATCCATAGAGAATTTTTCGGTAACAATGGTTACAAACTAGATACAGAAATGAGTGCCCAATGAGGAGAGAAAACAATGATCTTTTCCTGAGTGAAGGAAATTTTAAGCATGTCGGTCATCCAAAAGAGACCATGTTCATAGGAGCTGGAAGATTTCATAGGCTAAGGTGCACTGAAAGAGGGAGAAAAAGCATTCAGTTTGCTAAGGAAGCACTAAGTCTAAGCCATATATTAAAGTTGCCACTATATGGGCTTTGTGGAAAGCTGCAACCATTTTGACTTAACCCAAAAAAGGAGTAGAATGGCAATGTGAAGAGGAAATTGCTAGCCTAGAAAAGGAAAAGCAGTATTTAGAACTGGGGAGTGAATTTCTGAAGTAGAAACTGAAATTTAGCACGGTGAGCTGAAGGAACAGGAATGGAAACTATGAAGTGTGCCTCTCCTACAAATAATCTGTGGTCAGCTTCTTTGGTGAAGAAAGCCTGGGCAGAACGTTGTACAAGACCTCACCCTACAGAAACTCAAGTAGATGAATATTCAGGTGAAAGAAGATCGAGCGATGGATGTTGCATTGAACCGGGACATAGATCACTGCTGGCTTATATTCCACCTCCCATTTACCATAAACCCCAGGACCTTTCCAGCCTCCCCCCAGTCTGTACCACTGCCTGGGATTAGTCCAGCCTCAGTGCACAACAACTTGTGGAACTTCATGGGGTTTCTGCTCACCCAGTCCTCAGGTTTCTCAAGGTTCCTCTGTTTTGAAGCTCAACCACTTGGTAGCATCAGCCACCACCCCTAGTTTAGTATCATTATAAATTTGTACTCTGTGTCATTTTTCAGGTTGTTGATGAAGATATTAAGCAACATGGGCTCAGTATTAACCCCTGAGGGACCCCTGCAGGACTCTGCCACCAAACAGATGTTAAGCCATTAGTTGCTGCCCTTTCAGCCTGGTACTCCAGCCTGTTTTCAATCCACCTAACAGTCCGCCATCCAGCCCATAAGTTCCTCAGTTTTAAAATGATAGTACTTTAACAGACACTGACAAAAGCCTTGCTAAATATTATTACATTTGCCACCCTCCCTGCACCTGCATTTCATCACAGAATGCAACCCCAGTCTAAGGAAGAACTCCAACTGTTTGGTATTGCACAAAAAAGAAATACCCAGGCCCTTCATAAAGAGAAAGAACATCTTCCTTCTGCATTATTTTCCAAAGTCTGACCTCACAGGCATACGACAGACACACTCAGAGATAAAGCCTGCACAGGAGAGTCACATACCTTATAGATCCTAATAAGACTTAAGGAAGCATTGACTGCTGGGACATATGAATATTTTTTAAGGTCTTCTTCTTAAGTGTTTCTGTACATGCTCTGAAGCTGAATATTACATACCTGCCTTTCTATCACTTCAGTAATAGAAATTTGACTCCCCAAGGCAGGCTCTAAATAGACGTATATAAATTGCAGCCAAAGGGCAAAAATAAATTGTTCCTACCCCTACAAAGTCACAGCCCCAAGCTGAAGGCTGAAAGCATTATAGTCCACACTTCCTGGAGCTTTTAGACAACAAGAGAAAAAGATTTTGTAGTTTGAAAGTGTGATTTCATAAACAAATACAAGATACTTTCTGGGCAGCAATATGAATGTAAGACCAGCAGTAGTTTTAGCTTTGGCTGTTTTAATTAAAGTACTGCCTTAAGAGTTTCTTTAAGTACTGGTTCCCTATACTGTACTTTCTAACTTCACACTGCTTCTGCTACAGCTAGCACAGCTGAAGGGGCCTGGCGCTGGGTCCTCCTTTCTGTACAGTACTCCCATTGCTCTAGAATGGATATATTTATTCATTGTGCTTGTTCCAATTTCATGTTTGCAAAATAATCCACAGACTGTGCTGTGCGCTCTCAGAACGGGGCTTTCTCATCACAAAATATGCGTTGTCTACCCTGGGACGTAGAAGCAGGACATCTAGAGTTGCGTGAGGATACTGGTGTCATTGGACATTAAAGGAAAGGAAGCCCAGAGTTTAACACAAAGGCAGTTCAGATTTTTTTTTTTTAAATTTTTTTTCTTTTAGCCCCTGAATTATAATAATTTGGCAATGCTCAAAACCATAGCATAAAAATGTCCAAAAAAATATGTTCAAAAAGCATAACATATATTCAAGAAGCATAACACTGTTTGAAACCACTGCTCTTTGGTACAGAATTCCCCAGAGAATTCCTTCTGAATCACAAGCAAGTTGTCCTGCTGTTTGTAAACCCCTGCTCCAGAGCCTAACCCCACAAACAGCTAGCATTTTCTATGTTCTTTGTTCCCATGAGTTGCATCACTGAAATCTAGAGTTCACCTTCACAACTTAACACAAATTAAGCAAAATTAATTTAATTTTAAATTGGTAAAATTAGTAAGTTACTACTTAAAATATAGAATTTAAAATGCCTTCATCTCTTCAATAGATACAGCCATTTACAGTGCCTTAATTCAGGCTAGAACTTCAGAAGTGAAATAAAGTGAGTCAGTTAAAGAGAATGCACTTCTAAGCTTGAGTGAAAATGCATGGAGACATTACATGGAACTGTAAATTAGTTCAAGTTAACTCTTTTGAGATTTAGACAATTAAGACTATTTGCGGAGCCTAGTATAACTCTCAGTAATATGCTTTTCTGAGAAATAATAAGATCAGTATTTCAGACATACCTTTCAAACTGTAAAAAAGTTCAGGCAGAAATGACAGCAACAAAAAACTGGATACATTTATAACTAGTATAACTTTTCTGATAGTAACAAAGCTAACAAAGGTCCCTTGGGCATATAATTAAAAGTATTTCCCATCTTACCTACTTCAGCAAGAATAAATCATAAAAGCTTCAGAGATACTACACCTTTTCCCTTAGTATCTTCGGGCTCTGTGGTATCACCCACTTCATAGCTGTTTCCAAATTTCAGATTAGCATACGTTATTTCTTCTGTCATAGCTGGTAAAGAGAAAAGTGTCAGAACAAAAAGGTGGAAAAAGATCTAGCATTTGTAGCTGGCTAGAAAAAGATCTAGCATTCAAACTAGGAAGTTAATCTACCCCGTTGCAGGGGTTTCTTATATTGGCAGGCACAAATGAAGCAGCAGAGACATCAAGATACATCTGAACTTCCTCAACTACAGCACTGCCAAAAAAATGTTCCTCTCTCACCCGTTGCTATATTCTCTTTCTTCCTCTTTACTTCACTTCTACCCTCCCTGACTGGCATATATTTCTTTCGGCCTTTATTGAAGGAAACGCAGCCACTTTTGCAGAACTCTTTTCGTTAGAATTCTTCTTCTTTTGGGCAGACAACATTTAATTCCCGATTACATCAGGTTCAGGCTTGAAACACAGAATTGAACAAAGTGTTTTATGGCTTTGAAGCTGTCTTTTAGTTTGGGCAGCTATGTTCAGTAGCAGATTTCTGATCACACTTCAGCTTCTCTTTCCTACCGGAATCTGTGGAAAGCAAACCAGAAGGTGGGCTTGCATCTTAAAGCTGGCAAATGGTGCTCTCATCCAAAAGAAGTAAGCACTTGTGCTCGAGGTTGTCACCTCAGCCAGGACACGTCAGGGTGTTGGCTCTTGCCTTCTGTGCCACCTTCCCAAAGTGATCGCTTGGCCTGGCAGCTCAAAGGCACCAAACTAGATGGACCTCTTGACAAAGATATCTTCTTCCACTCGGTTTTCTGGCAGTCGTGTTTTATTTCCATTTCTGCAATAATTTTTTTCATTCTTTGTTTCTCCCCCAGATCTATGGCATGAGGAAAAGCGTACACTAACACTCAGATTTTGAGACTGCACAGTAGAGTGAGTCTTCAAGAAAATAAAATTCAGGTATCTCCCTCGCAGAGGTGGACACAGCTGTAGAAACTACATTTCTCTGAGGGGAACAAACAATCCTACAGGGGTAAAGAAATGATAGGGAGACCTAGTTAGCCGAGGAGGGAGTGTATGTTTCGTTGCATGAGAAATTGGCCACCTGCTCTACTGCTGTGTCACTGCATTTCTCTGGAGACAAGCAATTCTTTGTTATCCTGGTAGGGCAGTGCTTTGCTGGGCTATTGCTATTATCCAAAGAGTAGTATAGGGTAAATTTTCTAGCACGCAAGTAATTTTGTAAATGGCATAACTGAGACCATGAAACAGGATCTTCTAGAGCAAGAGCAAAACATTCAATTGATGCTGAAATATCGGTGATTTTATCTGGAGCAGAAAGGCAGACAGACACACTCCTTGTTGAAAGCAGAAGCAAGAGAATAGATTGTCTAAGGAGTTTTACACAACTGTCACGATGTTTTTTAATGCTTCCACAGTTGTGAAACCTAAAATGTGCATGACGAAAGCGGGATGTCTGGAGTTTCTGGTACAATTTTTGCGATTTAAGAAAAATGATGAATGGAATGGAAACAGATTAGGCACGCACATTACCACCTGAGTGATTAGTGTAAGGCTTGCGTACACTGTTCTGCTCTGTGTTAGGAGAGTAAAACATTCTGAAATTGAGCAGGAGTATGAACTAATCCTCCTTTGTACTTCTGGACCTGCGTAACTGAGACTTAGGCTTTAATTTTTTGCATTCCCTGAGAAAATTAACCAAACATTATTCTTTATAACAATGCTAAAATCAAAATGACTAGTCTAAATTAACAAAAGAAATTTGGATCATTAAAATACTGGAACAGCTATGTAGATGGAACATTAAAAAATACATTTAATACAAAATATCACAAAACAAGCAAAGGTTTCAAAAAACCAAACTCTACTAAAAACCAACTTGACCTGTTTGGGGGTGGGGTGCTGAGTTATTTTTTTGTTGTTTTTTTCCCACAAGTGTGCGTGTTTAGGGAAGTGTCATTTGTAAAACGTGTTTACGTAAAACATGTTTATTTGTAAATACCTAAAATGATCCACCAGCTTTGTGCACCAAAATAAATCTGGAGCTTTTGAAGGCCCCATGCTACATCCTCTTTTAGGCACCAAGTTAAAGGATTTCAACTTTCAGAAGATCCAGAAGATCTTCATTAACTTAAAGGAGGCAAGCCAGCACCCAGCACCTCTGAATGCTGTAATGTTTTCATGTAGGCATTAAGAAAAATAAACATCTGTATCATTATGTCCTTTTATTTATTTATTCCATATTGTAATTTAACATTTGACTATTGCTCCAGTCAATCAGAAATTATAACCATTTAAAAGAAACCATACATGAGGTCTAAAATGAAGAAAGTACGTTACGGCTCTAACAGAAAATCTGTACAGTCATCCTATTGCAGTAAGACTCAAGTAAGGTCAGCTGAGAAATGCTGTCTCTCCTCCATTTCTTAACTGACCCTTATACAGAGTGATGAAACTTCTGGCTGTTTGAAGTAATAAAATATTTTAAAATGACATAAATGTGAGAATTTCAACATTTTCTTGATCTAGGCAGCTGACTCCAACAGACTCCTGGACTTATAGGAAGAAGCCCCCGCTGTTTATTTAGTCAATACATAATTTGTTGTGCTACATCTCAAAACGTGAAGATCTGGAAGGCTGAAAACATTGTTTGGTAGTTGACAATGCTGAAAATAAATAGGAGAAAGATTTCTTGACTGAATCTAAAACACAGAGTGTTTCTAACTTCTTGTAAGCAAATATGGCAGCAGTTCATTCTCCAACTCACTCTTAAGAAACAGAGAAATCAAAATGGGGTGAAATCCAACAATGCAATGGTAAGGCCACATACATGGAAACTGGTAGCCAGAACTTTCTGAATCAGAAATGGCTCAAAAAAAGAAGGACCTGAGTATAATAATATTTCCCATGACTGTGAGTAGGAACTAGGAATATACTGTGGATGTAAAGATCTCATACCAGCTGCATCAGAGGAAGTATCTAGAGCAAAGGCAGTGAAATTTAAGTGCTGGTACATAAAGCACTAGTGGCACTACACCCGGAATACGCTGCAGCATTGCTCTGATCACCAAACCTTAACAAGTATATGATCTGTTTGGAATAGGTGAAGAGAAGGAAAATCTGTAAAAACAGTCAGATAATAGTTTTTTATTGTATTTCAGGAGACTAAATGATCCTGGATTGTTCATCCTTGCTAGAAAAGATGAATAAAGTTATTGTACTCAAGTAAGGTCTTTGTGCTCAATAATGTCTGCCCAAGAGAAAAAAAATTATAGCCTAGTTTTTATTTTAAAGCTGTAAATTAGAACAAAAATATCTTACACAGGATAAGTGAAATTTTGTAAGTAGCTTTCAGATGGGAAGATTCATTATAATTCAACTCTCCAAGTAAGCTGATTTTCCACTTTCGTATTCTGGTTTGTTAAAATAGCCCTTTCCCAAAATACAGATTGATAGTCATACACAAGGTTCATTAATTGCTACTGTACTCCTAAAATCCCATGCAAAGTCAGATATCATGGGAAGGATCCACTCAATTATAACGCACCTGTTTTTTTAAACTAAATCAAAAGCCCACTGTTACAAAAGTAAAAAAAAAAGGCAAACAAGGGAACCAAAAAAATTCGGAAACCCAAAAAAACCCTATAGCAAAATCAGCCGCATCCCTAAATCTCACAGCTGCTCATCTAGGCATGTAATGTACCACAGTTGAGGCAACATATGCCTTCAGGAGAGCTGGGGAAGTGAAAAAAAGGTATCAAATCTGATGGAATACACTCAGGTCAGCAAGCTACAGTGAATAAGATCAACTAATTGACCGTGCATAAGCACTTCTAAGACTCAACAGAACAGAAAAATTCAACAGTGCAAAATAGAAGGGAGGCTGGGAAGACTAATAGCTGGGAAGACTAATAGCTAAAAGTACTGTTTGGAACAATAAGTTCATCTGCTGTGAAAGCTGGTCACGGGATGTATTTGCATCCTGTGAGCATGATAAACTTTGGTAAACGTGTTCCTACCAGAAACAGAGACAAGCTGGTGCTCAGGCTCTGCTTCATCTGGAGTCCCCTTATGGTTAAAGTATCTCCAGTCAGAGAGAGACCAAAACAAGAGTGCAGAGAACGGCTGTACTGGTGACAGGAATGGGAAGCTGTTATGGTTTGAGAAAAACCATAACAATCTATTGTCATTTAGATAATTATTCTATCACCCAATGACCCCTCCCCACCTGGAAAGGGGAATCGGGGAACACAAGGAAACACAAGGGTTGAAATATAAATAGATTTAATAGACTAAGACTAAATAATTAACAATAATACTAAAGAACCAGTATTAATCCTGATACTGATATAAGATACAGGAATGATACTCAGCCAATTCTATCAGCAGGAAGCCGTGCACTCCCAGCAGGGACAGCAAATGGCGGACACTGCCAGCGCAATGGCTTCAGGAGGAAGGGAAGGCCTCAGGGCTCCGGCACCGGGGCAAGGAGTTGTCTGGACCCGTGGCCATCAAGGTAGAGTCAGCTACGCTGCAAATTTTTCTAATTTATATTGAATGTGACGTTCATGGTATGAAATAATCCTGTTGGCCAGCCTGGGTCAAGTGCCCAGGCCTTGCTCCTCCTTGTCCCTGCGCCTGGTGAGGCTCGAAAACACTAAGACTTTGAATCCCACAGAGCCTGGCTGGCTATAAAGTAAATGTTTTCACAAATTCAGACACTAGAGTCTTCTAGAAGTGCAATTTTCCTCAGCATTAGAAGAAAAGTTAGTCCTGTGTCTCTCAACCCAGGACAGAGGCTTCTTGTACAGAAGGAAGTCTGAAAATTTTGTCTCATTTAGTTTGGCAGAATGCCATCTGGAAAAGGAAATGGTTGGATTCTTATAGATAAAGAGGGACTAAACATCAGTGGGAAATGAGTCATTTAGATCTGTGTTACTAGATCTGACATATTCTGCAAAGGCAATGGCTGCAGCTGGAGGAGCAGGAGAGGACACCCTCAGCTCTTC
The DNA here is from genome assembly GCA_013399435.1 of Arenaria interpres. Taxonomy (NCBI): domain Eukaryota; kingdom Metazoa; phylum Chordata; class Aves; order Charadriiformes; family Scolopacidae; genus Arenaria; species Arenaria interpres. The sequence goes on from VXAK01000944.1 coordinate 35,063, forward strand.
TGCATCCTACCCCCATAAGGGCGCCACAACGCCACATGAGCAGTTTATTAGAGAAAATAGAGCCACCGTTATTTGTGGTTTATTCTATTGCATGGAAAATGCAATAGAAAGAGAGAATTTCAGCCCTTTCTGCTAAGGCTGGCCCTGTATTTCTGAACACTGCTGAACAGCAAGAACATACTTCCTGTTGCTCTGCAGTTCAAGCAGAAACTTCAGCTAGTGTCACACCCTGGTGCAATTTAAAGTGACCCTGGTGCAAATTATCAAATGGCATCATTACTTTTCAGGTTCAAAAAGCTTGAAGCCACAGCTCTAATAATGCCTGAATCTGAGAAACCAACACTAACAATCAAAGGATTGGTCTTAATTGTTGGAAAGTTTGAGCACTTCCAGCTCTGATGATCGACCCATTGATTAACTAGTTCAGTTGATGTTTTCTCTTGTACATCTCCTCTATTAGATAACGATGATCTGCGTATTATTATTATTTTTTTTCTCTTCCCCCATCTTTTTTCTTCTTTCTTTTGCTTCTTCTTAGTCTGGAATTCTGCTTCCCTTTGTCATCTCAAGCATGTTTTTTTTTCTCCAAACAAGTTACCACACCTCCCAGTGTACAAGTATTTATAATGTGTCGCATTTTGATAGAAACCTTTTCAGTGTTATTCAGTTCAAAGAACAAAAAAACTGCAGAAGTGGTATTTGACACAAGCTTAAGAGCAGCAGGGCAGGATAAATTTCTGGTCATCACCTGCGTCCTTAAATTCAAGAAATTAGCTCATAGTATAATAGGATATTATACTTCTCAGAGGAACAATGAGTTTCTGCAGTCCCAAACAGCTCTTCTTTGGGAAATGAGTTTTAAATTCCCTTTTCCTTCATTAAAAATAAAAAAATTTCAGGGAGACAAAGATCACAGCCAACAACGTCTAGAACACCTTTCATTAATTAAGTTATTGATAGAGCCAAGCTGTTATTACAAAAAGCAGGCGGCTATTCACAAAACCCATTCTCTTCCTCTCTTCCTGTGAGCATGGGAGGACACAGGAGAAAAAGGGTGTATTGACACACTGTTGGCTTCTAGGCAGGTGTTCAGAAAGTCCCTCAGAGGGCCCTGAGTTTTATCAGATGTATGCACAACCTTGTAGCCTGCGTTGGAACAGTCTGGGTGTTGTAGGTGCTGGTGCGTGCTGGTGGTACAGATTTAGCAGGCTGTTGGTATTCTGGGCTGACCAGGTCTTGCAGCTCCAGCAGAACTCGTGGGATCCAGAACTTATCAGTCCTTGGGAGGTTTTTGCATAGTACCTCTCAGCACATACCCTCCTCCTCCTTGTCTTGCTGTTTTCTGGTAGCTTTTGCTCCATCAACAACCAGTACTTATGGGGTCTATTCATACAAGCACCCACAAAAGGCCATTTAGGGCCATCTATTGAATTTGTTTCTCTTGCTTTACTCTTCACCACTCTTTAAATTAAAAATTATAGTCTGAGTTACTAGGTAACATTCTTAATAAACCTATAAGAGAATTTTACATCCCTGAACCATGTGTATCAGAGAAGTATCAGGATGTGTATCAGGATGAGCTGCTTCCTGCGCTTGAGGAATGAAGGCTACAGCTTCCCATTGGTTCCTGTCCACCCAGTCAAAAGGGACATTTATCCCCTTATTTAGAGACAGACTCAATCACAAAAGAAGTCTCCAGTGCCCAAGAGATGCTTACACCTATTTTACAAGGCTGGGACAACAAGTAAGTGAAGAAAGCATTTCACAGGTAGGTAAGAATGCCAGGCAGAGAGAAATGAGCTACCCTCTAAAAATAAAATTTTTTAAGCAAATCAGTCACACCAGAAAACAAAGTCAGGAAAGAGAAAAAAAAAACCCAACAAAAAAACCCCACAATACCCCCATGAATAGAAGATAAAGGAAGTATGATTACAGTGTACTATCTTGCAAAATGCCTGAAAGGGACACAGGACATGAAACTGCCAAGAGAAAGAAGCGAAGACCAAAATGAGCTGCTCTTCCATGGCTGGGCTGCCTTCTCTGTGAGCCACAAAGGTAGGCAGTCGTGCAAAGGGAAACAGGCAGCGTGTACTGGGGCTGAAACCCCCTAGTGTCTGGTTCCTGTGCTCCAGTACTTGACATATGAGACTGTAGACACGGACAAGAAAATTTCGGAGCGGCACATTTCTCCATTGCGTATTCTCCAGACTGCCAAAGACACTCTGAATCGTAGAATGGTTAGAGTTAGAAGGGACCTTAAAGATCATCAAGTTCCAAGCCCCCTGCCGTGGGCAGGGACACCTCCCACCAGACCAAGTTGCTCAAAGCAACTGAACTTAAGAAACTCCTCGCAGGCATCACCATCTGCAAGGCAGGGACACACCAAAGAAAGAAGCCAGTTGCCTCACCTCTCAAGAAGAGGGATATTAAACAATCAATCAGCCATAAGAAGGATTGCACATAGGAGTGTCACCTTCAAGTGTGACGAAAGCAAAAACTCTTGCCCCACACTGGCAAGGCAAGGGCTGTCCCACGTGCAAGGCGCTTGCCAAATCCGGTGCTATGGTCTAAGGGTACAATAAAAGTCCTCGCAATGCCGTGCTGGGCCTGCGGCATGTCTCGCAGGTTTTAGGTAGCAAAGCATAAAGAGGGAGGTCAAGAGACAGTAACTGCGTCTCACCCACTGGGAGAAAGCACCTTGTCAGTTGAGAGTTTATTTAAACAGTGACACCAGGCACTGCCCCAGCAGGAAAGGGTCTGTAGAGGGATTGCTCAAAGTCCCTGTCTGCATTTTGGTGTTTGAACACATAAGCCCCAGAGCTGAAGCAAACCTCTTCTGCTCTTGCACTCCTGCAGTCTGTTCTGCCAGCTGGAAGGTCGTATTTGGAGTCCTCCAAGTTGCAGTCCAGCTGCACCCCATGGCAGGCAGCTGCCCTGGACCTTGGGGGACAGGCAGGAGGAGGGAAGGCAGGATGGGACATGTGGGCAGGATGGACATCCTCCTCTCAGGTCAGTCAAGCTTGCCAGGCCTCCTTGGACGCTGGCTAGAGAGTGCTCTGCTAGCCACTTCATTTAGAGTTGAGATCAAGTCCAACCACAAAAAAACCAAACAACCATACAAAAAAACCCCCAAAAACCACATTCCCACAAATAGACACAACCCAACAATCTCAGGCACTAGAGCATGCCCTGAAGTGCCATGTCTACACGTTTCTTAAATACCTCCAGGGATGGTGACTCCACCACCTCCCTGGGAAGGCTGTTCCAGTGCCTGACCACTCTCTCAGGAAAGTAATTCTTCCTAATATCTAATCTAAACCTCCCCTGCCGCAACTTCAGACCATAA
>VXAK01000945.1:5645-17870 GCA_013399435.1 Arenaria interpres
GTATTAAACAGTGGTAATGAGGAATATAAAGTTGTAGAATGTGCTGACTTTTCTGAACCTTATCCATGGCATGCTTGTCTCTGACCACAGGGGACTCAACTCAAAGACTCTAGCAGTCCCTTCTGGGCATATGCATGAGAGCAAATTTTATTTTTGGTAATAAAACACACCAGACAACATTGTGGCTATTCAGGTTTTGGCACAGTTGGAACGAAGAGGAATGGCTTTCCTTTCCTGCTTTTTTGTTCATTTTAAAAGTGAATCATGACACCATCTACTGTGAAATTCAGTGGTACAGGTGTCAGCACAGAGGCAGGTTTATATTTGTCCCAGCAGCTTGTGAAAGGAGCCATTCCTTGGTCTTTTGGCTAGCACAGATAAAATGAGAGTCAGCCATTTGGCATTCTGGTTTTGGCTGTGCTGCCTGATGCCTGTGTATTACTAAAAATTGCTGACAGTAATTTTCCTGACCCCGTTTTGTTAGAACAAAAAGGGGAGAGATCATCATTCTTATTGTTTAAAAGACCTGATGTTGGTATGGAGAGAACTGGTTTTGGTTAACTGTACTAAACACAGTGGATTGGGAAAACAATGTTTCCACCATTTGGGAAATGCTGACATTTCATGTCCCTTTCGGATTGGAATGGAAAATCTGAGTATCAGAATGCTTCAGGGAATAAAAAAAATGTTTTGAATAAAGAATGTGTAACAGCATAATTCAGACTTTATTTAAAACAAAACAGACTATTTCAGAACACTACATTTAGAAACAGTTTTTTGAAATGGGAAGTTTCATTAAAAAAAACAATTGCCTTGGTTCTCTGGAGCTGCGAAGAAAAATCAGTAATTTTGTTGGCTAATTCAAATATTTTAGCACAATTCCGCATTGCACAATGTAGACACATTCTTAGAAATGAAAGAAAACTGACAGGGTCATTTAGGGCAGCTTATTTAAAAGAGATGAGGATTGTAATTCATTATATTTTTGCATTCTTTTCAGTTCAGTCTACTCTTAAATGGTAAAAAACCTGATGCTTTCATCATCTGAGAAATTATCCAAAAAATAGTAGTTATATTTTGAATTTTTTTTCCAGACAATACTTGAAGACAATGCGTATAATGTAGTGTGCTTTTAGTCAATCATTAATTTGATGAATATAATCTAATTTCTATTTCTATGTTCTTGCGAGAGAAAGAAAAAAATTCAGAATTAGCCTTTGCATTAAAATGAGTGATAAGATGATGTGTTGATTTCTGAACAGGTTGTGCTTTCCCATCACTGGAAAACTGGCCAAGTGTTGGGAGTGAAATTTTTGTGGTGTTCATCCTAAGGTGGACTCCCACACTGGCCAGATGAACCACACTCTAGGCTGCACTGGTGGGATTATCACCACCTCTCCCTTGACTGCACAGGGAAGATAACCCAGTTGTGGACATGTACATGGCAAACACTTGAAATGAAGTGAGATGAGTGTCACTGCTGTAGGGCTCCTAGGGTTCCTCTTTTCCATTTAACTTTTCTGTGTCCTCTATCCTTTTCCACTCCCATTTCTTGTGTATGTTTCCTTTTCATTTGATGTTCTTTTTGTTTCTTGCATGTTGCTTCCTTGGAAGTTCTTGAAGCTGTTTCTCCAGTTTCTTTAGTCATCTGAAAATGCTGTACTTCTTACATTCTGATGTTGTTTTCATCAGTATTTCCAAGCCAGATACCACTGTTACAAGGGAGAAATATTTGTGGCATCTGGCCAATGTCTTGCTCCAGTACAGGCAAAGAGTTTCTTCTTTTAAGACACAGCAGACCTTGCTAAGTGAACACAGCAAGTTCCTCAACAACCATATTCAAAAATATAGTTCTAAGAAAATGAGTATCTCTTTAATTGAGAGTGTATTTTTGTCCTCTACAAGTCGGGAACATTTTACGAGTGTGTAGAGAGAACTGTGGGTGAAGATGAAGTCCTGTCTCTACTATAATCTTAAATGTAAAAATCCAGCAGGGATTGCAAAGGTGGAGCACGATGTATTGCTGTTCGTGTGTTTTTGCTGGCCGTGCCAAAGGTCTCCTTCCACCAAGTCTCCATTTCCCTTGCCAGGTGTAAAAAGAAAGCTTCAGCTATAAATCTGGTGTGATTTTAGTCAGTTTTGTAAACTCAGTGCAGAGCCCATATCCTTCTACTAGCAATGGCAGGTCCATGTTCTTGGGCTGCAGGACTCAAGAGGTGGGGTGCAGGTGTACCTCACTGTGGCTACTGACACCTGACGGGGCAGTAGGAAGAGGACAGGAGATCACATGAGGCTCAGGTCTAGGGAGATGCAGAGGCACAAGCCCGTCTGCTTTGATTCCCCTGATGAAAGGTGGGAATGGCTCATACCAATCAATTCCTCAGGGGATGCTCTGGTGTTAGCAAAGGTGTTGTTTATTAAACATCATGCCCCTGGTGTGATGCACGTATATTACAAGCACCTTGGGGCGGTCTGTGGGGATCCCTGGTGTAGATGCACTTTGCAGCACACATTGTTAGTCAGGGACGTCACAAGAGCTCCTGAATGCATGTCAGTTGTCGAAATTGCAATGCTATCAGTCCATGCTGCCTTCTCAGCTCCCTGAGTCAAGTGTGTGTGTGGGTTTTGGCTGGGGGAGAGCTGCTGTTTCTCTCTTAGGGTTTTGAAAACCAATGCCTGTAGCCAGAAATGACATGCCAGGGGTCTTGTTCTGACCTGACAGTGGACAGACCTTACAGATCACAAAAGCAATAGAAACTGAACTGTGCCATTGTTTGGTCTGTAATTTGTGCCATCCCCAAACACCTGGTGTGTCCTCTGGTTGCCTTCCTGGCAGAGTGAGAGCACAGGGACACCCACCTCCCCTCTTCGGAGCTATGAACTGGTCCATCATTTCTGGAACCAGGTATCAGGAATCCACCTTTAGATTAATAATCCATCACAAAATGGCTAAGTAGTGATTTGCTCTTAAACCTAAGGGTGTTCTGAAACCCAAGTCATTAAATTGAACAGTATGTCAGGATGCAGTTGGGAATATTTCTTATACCCACAGACAGTAGGATTTCTATGAGCTTGTTTCATTAAAAAAGGTTTGAAAGTAATGATCTGTTCTTTGCAGAGGTATGCTTATGGAATATCCATGAATCAGAACTTTTCTGTATGTCATTAATATGTTAATTTTGCTAGGTATTTAAGTGCTTGTTCATCCTCTCACTTTATAGCAAAGTTTGGCAGCATTAAGGGGACAGGTATGAACGGAGGTAAACTGCCTGCAGTCAACTTTCGATTCTTATAGAGGAAAATAAAGTGATTAACCATTCTAATACTTGTGAGGAGCATTAGAAATATGAAAAGGCATGGCACAACCACTGGAAATAAAAATGTCCTCCTTGCTGGGAAGTGATTTGGACATGGGTATGCAACATTTCCATGGCAGCCAAGAGGTGCAGTTTAGAAATAATTTCATGACAGATTAATGAGAAGACAGCCAACTTCCCTGAGTCTCCAAATCATGTGCCAGAATCTTCAAGGATAGGGTGTGCACCTAATCTCAGCCCAGACTGCTCGTGCTGCACTCAGTAGCCTTTGCTGGCTTGCTTCCTGCTGTGCCTGGGAGTAGGGACCCTGCAGTCACCCCCATCACTGGTCACACATTGTCATAACAACACTCGAATTGCTTAGTTGCTCTTCAGTTGCTGCAAGATGGCTTTTCCTAAAAGCTGGGAAGTCAAGCCACTGAACAAGTGGGTCATTTGCTCTTTTAGGCATAGCTAGTATGAAAAAAACATAGTTAGGATATAGGGAATAATCTGCTGCAAAGCTGTGATTTCTTATAAGCCTTTTGTCCTTGAGAGAGCAAAGTAAGAAATGTTGGAAAATCCTCAAAGTGCCAACAGGAACACATGAAGTCTCCCGAGCAAATGAATTTTAGTGAGACGCTGGTGATGTAATTGATAAGAGTAGAGCTAAACAGGGATTATTGATCATTGTGTACTTAAGATACATTTTAAAACTGTTTTCCTGCAGCTGCATTTTGAAAGCATTTTTGATCTTGCTTTTTCAATGTAGCGATGCCCATTTTGTCTGCAAAATGGTACTCTCAGTAAGATGCAAGTAATTATCCCTAAAAGTGATGTTGGAAAGAATGTATTGCTGTTATAAAAATTTGGAGACGTTGTTATTAGCCCTTGATTATATGGTTGAATACTATTTTTCTGGAAAATGATTATGTCTTTCTCTGCAGAAGAAAGGCTACTTCAGGCTTAATTAGCTTTCTTTTGCAAAAGAGGCTGTTGTCTGTCAAACTGCTGTCTCATTTACTGCACAATCTGGAAGATGTGTAGCAGACAATGCAGGGAACATCAGGAAGAGAAAGGATGATCTAGTAGCTATGACAGTTCAGTGCTGCCCTGGGGGTCTCTATCTTCATTGCAGTGAAAATGGTTAACACTTAGCAAGGTTTTAGGAAATCAAAGAAGGGGGATTGCTGAAGAACTTAAATAACAACGGTGTTAACAACCCCACTGTTGGGTAGTCAAAATTCTTTTTGTGCCAGTTTTTCTGAACTGTATGTTCCTCCACGTAAATAGAGCAATGGTTCACCAAATAGAAACCTTCTGCAATTTTCCATTCGCTGTGTGTTAGATTCACATAGATAGGTTATGTAAATAAATGAGGTAAATAGATTCTCCTGTACTTTTCATTTTGTTGTCTGGACTACTTCAGAGTCTTAGAGCTTTCAGAATCCCTCTGCAGAGTTAGAAAGCTTTCTTGCACTTTTTAGGAACAATAGTGTTGTAAGACTGTCTTATCTAGTGATTTTGGGGGTTCCAAGTTCTCTTCCATAGGCACCTATACAGTTTAAAAATGGTTGACTTTTCATAATATTGAGTCAACATTTAATCAAAGTCTCAATTTTCTTGTATTTCCATGCTAGCTAGAATAAAATACGAGAATAAAACAGTTATGTCAGAATAAAGAGTCCGAGTAAAAAGCACACAGCGATCTGCATGCTGTGGGTCAGGGGAAGAGGTAAGGATTCCTCAGTGTTACCAAAATAAGATGAATGCTTCTTCAGAGTTGACTTTTTGAGGATTTGTATAAGATGATCAGCAGCTTTCTCTGATCATCTTATACAAATTCTCAAAAAGAGAATTTACCTTTTATTGAAGGATCTCAGGCTAGGGGACTTGGAAGGGTTATGCCAATACCCCTGTGTAAGCTTATGTTTCCTGATCTCCTCTCCCTGATGTTGTGATATCAAGGAATAGACTTTCTTCCCACAACTATTTCTTGATACTTCCCCAAAAAGCAAGGAGCAGCTAAATTAATCCTTTTCCACTAAACGAAATGGAAGCATTACAAAGCCATTATAGAGTTTTTTAGTGGTAGACTTTCATAGGGTCGTTTGTGTTTCATGTCTACATATTTTTTTACATTAGCAGCACTGGTTTTCCATTTTGTCCCCTGCTGTGCCTGTTAATCAAAGAAATGCTGCCCATCCTTCACCATCTCATCTTTGTTTGATTTTTTACATAATAATTCCGGACCTCCATTGCTGTGTAATCACTTAGTGGCTATTCCAGATGGATATTCAACAATTCTATAAGAGGTTTTGTTTATACATCAAGTAATTTCCTTTCTGGGCATCCAACTGTATAGACCATAGGAATATGACAGATAATCTTTACTTATATTTTAATTTGCAGGCTCCTGTGCTGCAAGCTGAGCTCCTCTAAGTAATAGTCCTCCCACTACGTGAATGTACATGTTTTATTCAAATACAGATCCTTTAAAGCATTGCTCTGTTCACTGAAGACTTATGTTCTCCCTGAGGGCAGGAGGATTCCTGTGCCAGTGTAGCTCTTTGCAAGAACCAAGACCTTCTCTTGCAAACAGATCACAAAGATAGTGCCACTTCTCAGCGTGTACTTCCCAGGTGTTTTAGAGTCTCTGGTCCATACTGGGAAGGGGAGAAGTAGTGAGCCTGGCTATCTTGGGTCTGGGCTGTGGGAGTGTGCTTCAGCAGGATATCCATGTGGGGTGTAAATACCCTAGGGTTTCTGATGCTGGAGTAAATTTCAAGTCTCTGGAGCAAATGCCTCTCCTATTTAACAATTTTTAGACTTTTGGCTGGATTTAGGAATATTCAGAGAGCTTTACAAATGCTCCCCACCTGCCCAAAAAAAAACCCCCACCACCAACCAAACAACAACCAACCAACAAACCACCCAGTTATAAAAATACTAAAAACAGAGGGACTGTTTATTGAAGAAAAGAATCATAAGGTGTGGGAGGAATCAGCTGTTGATCGTCTTAGGGAATCAGCATTTTGGGAAATGAGATCTGACATAATGATACACTGGTTACTATGATCTTCAAAACAGTAGTTTCCCAGAGGCTTGTTGTGCTTCTAAAAATTACTCTGAGAAGGATTTAATGGCTTGTAAGAGGTTTGTGAAGAAAAAATGGAAGTCTCTTTGAGACTTTCTGACTGCAGTAACTGGATAATTTTATTCAAATGAAAATAGTGGTAAAATGACTAAACACTTTTTAAAGTTAAGGTCAAGAAGCATGTGAATTCCACTCAGGTCATCAAAAATACAATGCAGCAAATAAATAAGTAAAAATAATTCATGTTGTCACTTCCAATGGTATTATTTGTCAGTCAAGGTAATAAATCCAGTCAAAAATTTTGTGCTTAATTGATCCTCACACTTTCCATATGGAAGAGAGACCTTGGTATTTGCCAGAGTTGCATAGACAAAATAAGGCTAATATCACACTCATGAATTTCCTATTTTTCTGCATTTAATTCTTATTTAAATGCCCTGTGGCAGCTGGAATAACTTGGAAACCAAGGGCAGGGGTGGGAAGTCATGGAGGAGCAAGGGTTAGTGGTGTGACTTCATGTTCCTCCCCTCTAGTTGTGGAAGTGCTGTTACTCCAGACACATATCTGTGTGAAGTGGAATTAGATGCAGATGACTTGTGTGCTAACAATTATTCTTTCCTTCTGTTGACTATGCAGGGGGTGAAGAGCAAATAGCTCAGTTGTGGATGTCTGTTTTGTAGATGCCTGAGGTAACATGAGGTAGATTCATCCCATTCTAAAATCTGAGAGTGCTACATATATTTACATGGCACATAATATTATGTCTGCATACACGTGATACATATGTATTATATATATTGTTTAGTATAGAGAGAACATGATTTAAGTAATTATTAATTATTAATTATAAATATCTTATAAATGTACAGTTATATGATGAATAATTCTTATGCTATTAAAGAACTGTGATTAAAATGTGGTGTTGTCATTTTCAACTGCAGCTGTCGTACCTTTGAGAAAGGCTACATTGCCTGCCAAATGCTTAAATGTTTATTTTCTCACTGTGGTTTTTTCCCTCTTCCATGATGAAGATGTTCATAGATGTCAGTCCTATAGATATTATTTCTTCCTGCTGAATAATAAGCTTGCCTGTGAGATTGACTTTTTCCTTGTGACAGTACCACAGCAATTGCACCACTGTTTTGTGTGGAAAAGATCCTACTAACAGGACATTCTTTGTGAGCACCAGAAGACTTTAGACCAGTTTGTTGGCATATGGTAAGTCAAGTATGATGGTTGCCCATGATACAGGAGCTTTTTCATTGCTAGGGCTTTTAAGATAGGGTTGAGTGTTGATTCCTGGAATCAAGAGTGACTGAAATTTGAGGAGAAGTTAATCTTAAAGTAGATCTGAAGTTGACTGGCTGAGTGAGGCTGGCAAATTTGAATTGTCTTTGTCTAAATATTTTTTTTTTTCTTTTAATGCGTGCGCGACCATTATGTGTGTCTACCAGTAAATAATAGGATGCCATTAGCTTCTAAATAAGGCTCTCTTTATTATTGGAATATAATCAAATAGCATTTTATCAGAAGAGTGCTCACATGCAAGCTGTACTCTGAGACCTTTCCATCCTCTATTTTCTCTTTCCCTTTGTTTTAGACTGCTGCTCTGCCACTGAACTACGCCTAGCAGGTGTGGGTCTGGTATGGGTAGGACAGCTTTCTATGTATTATTAGTATTATTGTTATAGCTCTTCACATACAAAATAACAATTCTGCAGAAAAAAAGGCAGGAAAGCAAAACCATTGGTCATTAGGATGTGTCAAAAAAGTTTTCTTTTGTATTGATTAAATTTTCAATTTTGTCTACCTGGGCACAAAGTAAATTAATTCCACAGAAGCACTATTGATTTGACATACAGTTGGAAAGAACAAAAGTTAAAGTTGCTTTTTTTTTTTAAAGCTTTTGTTTGGCAATGCTATGTAAGCAAATTTAACTTCCTGAAATGGAGAAGAGCTTCTTCTTGGAAACTGAGTTTCTTTCACTGCATTTAAATTAATGTGCTTACATGTTAGGGGGTCAAAGTTACAGACGTCATTTGGGCACACTCAAACCCTGTAGGCTTGAGTTAAGGAACTGAGATACTGTCTTTGGATCTCAAAATATATGGCTTGCTGAAAAAAACACATGCTGATACTTTGTGCATTTTGTGATAGGTGCTAAAGGAATAACCAGAACATGCTGTAGCAAGCCCAACACCAGCCTCTCAGTGCTTCTGTTTCTGGAAGAGCTCTTTTTTTCTCCAACTGAGGAGCAGGTTTTTATTAGATGGCACTAACACCACCACCACAGAACACATTCACAGCCCAGTGGATTGGGTTGGAAGGAGTTGGTCTGCTCTCTCTACAAAGGATGGTGACCTACCTAATACTTTTTTTTTTTTTCCATACGGGTCTCTCCATGTACAAAAATAAATGTATTACGACATAATCTTTTACACATACAAGGATAGTGTATATCAACTACATGCAGGAGGCCACCAGAGTTGACCACCTGCAAACTATGAAGTTTGCTTAATTAAGCTATTATAAAGCTTTTAATGCTTGTCAATTTCTAATTTGAACTTGCAGCTGTAAGCAAGTGATTTTAGTAGGTATAAATAAATCTTCTTGAACATGAGTATATAGACATGCAAAAAGCCCCACAACACCTAACCAGACTGGAAAATGCTTACCAAATAGTAAAGTCTTTTGTTTTACAGAGAGTTGCAGAGAGTTTACTTGGGCAAACCTAGATTTCAAAAACCTAGTTTTCACCAAAATGAATTGTGAGATTAATGGTCTCTAATGCTTTCTTGGGGTAAAAAACTCCAAATCCAAATTAACGATAAAATTGGATTCAGAAACTATGTTGAGAAGGAAGAAGCTGTCTTTCAAATATTATAGAGTTTTATTAATTTGTAAATACAACGACATACAATGTAAACATCATCGTTTTCACCTGAAAAATATTTCTTGGTGGCATTTGAGAGTACCTATTTGGTTTTCCTGATGTCATTTCTTTGGCTGGGATAGAATTAATTTTCTTACTAGTAGCTGGTATAGTGCTATGCTTTGGATTTGGGATGAGAATAATGTTGATAACATACTATTGTTTTCAGTTGTTGCTGAGCAGCCAAGGCCTTTTCTGCTCCTTATACTGCCCTGCCAGCGAGCAGGCTGGGAGTGCACAAGAAGTTGGGAGGGACGGCTAACCCCAACTGACCAAAGGGATATTCCATGCCATATGACATCATGTTTAGTATATAGAGCTGAGGAAAGAAGAAAGAAGAAGGGGGGATGTTCAGATTTATGGTGTTTGTCTTCCCAAGTAACCCTTATGCGTGATGGAGCCCTGCTTTCCTGGAGATGGCTGAACACCTGCCTGCCCATGGGAAGCAGGGAATGAACTTCTTGCTTTGTTTTTCTTGCGTGCGTGGTTTTTACATTACTTGGTAAACTGTTTTTATCTGAACCCACGAGTTTTCCTTATTTTTACAAACTCTCTTCCCCACTTCTCTTGTGGAGGGGAGGTGAACGAGTGGCTGTGTGGTCTTAGTTGCTGGCTGAGGTTAAACCACAACAGTCCTTTTTGATGTCCAATGTGGGGCTCCGTAGGGTTGCAAAAAGTGCCCAGACCCATTTCTCGGAAAAAGGGAAAGTACCTGCAAAAGCTGTGAGCAGGTTGATGATCTGGTGGCTGAGTTCTAGGAAACAGTTAAAAGGCTGTGCAGTATTAGAAGGGCCAAGATGGAGATAGATAAGTGGTTTCTGAACCATGGTCCTGTGGCGGACACCACAGAAAATGAGGCACCTTGGACCCTGGTGACGTACAAAAACAGGCCCCAATCCCCACCCTCCATCATTACAACCAAAACCGGATGTGAAGCTTTAAGAGCTGTAGACAAGGTCTGCAAGGAGAAACTGTACCAGTGACACACAGTGGATATTATAAAAAGAAATGACGAGTGTTCATAGTGGGTGACTATCTGTTAAGGGGCATTGAGGCATCTATTTGCTGGCCTGATGAAGAGTCATGAGAGAAACACTACCTTCCAGGACTGGAAGTGAAGGAAATGTTGGTATGAGACCTATTACACCAGCCTGACCTCTACAAATTGATGGGCCCTGACAATATCCACCTGAGGGTGTTAAGAGACCTGGCTGACATCGTTGTGAGGCTGCTCTCCATAATCTTTGAGAAGCCATGGAGATCAAGGGATGTCCTAGAAGACTGGAAGAAGACTAATGTCACCCTCATCTACAAGAAGGGCTTAAAGGACGATCCAGGAAATTATAGGCACATCAGTCTTACTTCAGTCCCTGGGAAAGTTGTGGGACTAATCCTCCTGGGGGCTATCACAAGTCAAATGAAGCACAAGATTGGGAAAAGCTGGTATGGATCCACCAAGGATAAACCTCATCACCTTCTACAACAAAGTAACCTGCTTGGTTGATGAGGTGTGAGTAGTAGACATTGTCTACCTGGATTTTTCCAAGGCTCTCAACACAGTTCCTACAGCCTCCTTCCAGAGAAACTGATATGTTAAGTTCTAGGCAAGTGATCTCTGTGGTGGGTGGGGAACTGGCTGCACCCAGAGGGTGGTGGTAAATAGCTCCTTTTCAAACTGGCAACCTGTCACAATTGGGGTCCCCCAGGGATTGATATTGGGCCCAACGGTATTTAATGTCTTCATAAGTGACCTGAATGATGGCATCAGGTGTACCCTGACAAAGTTTGCTGATGACACCAAATTGAGTGGGAAAGTGGACACTTTTGAAGGGAGTGCCACCCTGCAGGAAGACCTGGATAGGCTGGAAGAGTAGACAACAAGAATCTTATGAAGTTCAACAAGGACAAGTGTAAGGTCTTGCACCTGGGAAAGCACAATCCGGGAATGCAGCAGAGGCTGGAACCTAACCACCTGGGGAGCAGGTCTGTGGAACGGAACCTGGGGGTCCTGGTGGACAAAAAGCTCAGTATGAGTGAACAGTGTGCTGCTGCAGCAAAGAAAGCTGACAGGATGCTGGGTTGCATCAACAAGGGCATCATCAGTAGAGATTAAAAAGTCATTATCCCCCTCTGTGTCAGGCCACACCTGGAATACTGTGTTCAAATTTGGTCCCTGCTATACAAAAAAGATGCGTTCAGGCTGGAGAGGGTCCAGAGAAGGGCCACAAAGATGATCAACGGGCTGGGAAGCCTACCATGAAAGGCTGGGAGAACTGGGTTTCTTCAGCTTTGAGAAAAGAAGGCTTAGGCAAGACTTTATCACCATGTTCCAGTACTTAAAGGTGACTACAAAGAAGATGGAGACCCCTCTTTTACAAGGAATCACACAGGGTGATGAGTACGGTTTACTCATGGGGAGATTCTGATTGGACACAAGTGAAAAAGTTTTTACAATAAGAACAATTCGCCATTGGAATAACCTCCCCAGGGAAGTGGTGGATTCCCCAATTTGTAAGATTCAGCTGGACAGAGTGCTGGGCCATCTTGTCTAGACTGTGTTTTAGACAAGAAAGGTTGGACCTTTGGATCCTTGAGGTCCCTTCCAAATTCATATTCTATGATTCTATGAGATAATGACACATTTGTTTCGAATGTGCTAGATTGAATTTATAGTTGTTACAGCTATTTAGCTATTAATTGGTAGGCTTCTGTGCTGTCTTACTGGGCAGGCTGGAACTTCAGTGTGAGCNTCTTACGGGGCAGGCTGGAACTTCAGTGTGAGCTTGTGCTGAAACAACTCTGCAGACATCAAGGGCAGTGAACAAAGAGGGGGAGAAGGTGCTTTAAGCTCCAGAGCAGAGATTCCTCCACAGCCTGCAGTGAAGACCATGGTGAGGCAG
>VXAK01000948.1:686-40650 GCA_013399435.1 Arenaria interpres
CTGGGCTGCATCAAGAGATGCATTGCTAGCAGGTCCAGAGAGGTGATTCTGCCACTTTGCTCTGGTGAGACCTCACCTGGAGCACTGTGTACAGGTCTGGAGCCCTCAATATAGGAAGGACATGGACCTGATGGAGCAGTTCCAGAGGAGGGTCACGAGGATGATCAGGGGGTTGGAGCACCTCTGCTATGAGGACAGGCTGAGGGAGCTGGGGTTGTTCAGCCTGGAGAAGAGGAGGCTCCGGGGAGACCTAATAGCGGCCTTCCAGTACCTGAGGGGGGCTACAGGAAGGCTGGGGAGAGCCTGTTTACAAAGGCCAGTAGTGACAGGACGAGGGGCAATGGCTTTAAGCTGGAGAAGAACAGATTTAGATTGGAGATTAGGAATAAGTTCTTTACTATGAGGGTGGTGGAGCACTGGAACAGGTTGCCCACGGAGGTGGTTGAGACCCCTTCCCTGGAGATATTGAAGGTGGGGCTCGACGAGGCCCTGGGCAACCTGGTCTAGTTGGGGGTGTCCCTGCTGACTGCGGGGAGGTAGGACTAGATGACCTTTGGAGGTCCCTTCCGGCCCAGACCATTCTATCATTCTATAAACAGCCCCTGGCCCGTGCCACCCCTCCACCCCCCCCAACATGCCCACGGGCTAGCAGAGCTGTCAGCCCGTGCCCCAGGGAGGGTGCTGACAAGTCTGGATACTCCTGGGGGTAGGGGTTTGCTGCACCCCTCGTGTTTTTGTGGTTGCCAGACCCAGGGCAGGAGGCCGGGTCTGAGGAAGGCTTTGTCCTCTCACAGCCAGGGCGATGACACAGGGACACGTCTCCAAGGCGGCATCGGGGCACACCTGGCTCTCACACCTGGTGTGCACAGCGGGGTGTGCTGGGCTCCAGGGTGTCTCCAAGGTGAGGAGACCCAGGGGTTTCTCTTCCCCGTTCTTCTCGCTGCTCCTCTGGGTCTTCCACCTCCTGGAGCACCTGCGACTCGCACGGCTATGGGTGGGATGGCAGGTCCCTGCATTTATCAATCAGCTGTGCACTGTGGGAAGGGCCATAGTCAACCTTTTTGTGTTTTCACTAGGAGTCTTACTGATGCCAGAGCCTCAGGTGAAGGCCGAGATTTATTTGGGGATGGGAAATTAATTCTGGTGGAATCTTAAGACAATCACTGAAAGGATTTTTCATGCCATCCCTGGGATCCTGAAGGTTTTGAGGTTTCCTTGCACCAGACTCCCACACCGCTGCTAGATGAGTTCCCAAGATTGTCTGGGTCTAAAGTTACCCTAAGAAATACAGGGAAAAGAAGGGTGTAAATCCCTAGAGAAAGGAAACAGGAAAGCAGAGGAATAAGAGGGGGATAAAAAGAAAAGAAAGAAAATCCGTCTTGTTCTGACAGCCAGTTTTTCCTGCCTTGTGGGAATAAACCTGCTCCCGACTGGGCCGGTGCTCCCAGGAGGTCTTTGTGGGACAGGCAGTGGTCAGGGCTGCTTTCTCCTCAGGGGGTTTGCTGGTGGCAGACTCGGGGATGTTCAATCCTGACTCAGATTTCACACGCCTGATGCTGCCAAAACGAATCCCTCTGATCCCAGAAGCTGTTTGAGTCTTGCAGCAAAACTCTCTACTGGGGAGAGCAGAGAGACACTACAAACCCTCCTTTTTATCGGATCTGGATGTATTTTGAGGCAGGGTCAGGCCTTCTTCCATGTGCTGAAGTGCAGCTTCCAGTCCCTCTCGCTCCACACACACACACACACCACTTCCCTCTCTCTGGGGCCACCATGTGGAGTTTCAGCCCCAGGACAAAGCCAGTGCCCTCTGTGCAAACTGGTTTTATTTGTGCGCACAGCAAGTGGAGGAGCGAGCCTGGTCGTGCACCCACGTAGACAGAGGATGAGAGGGTCGTTTGGGGCAGCACAAAGAGTGTTCCCCGGGGTGGGCAGGGAGCCCCCCCATATCACAAGGGGCAGTGCGCCCACCCCTCCAGCCTTGAAAAACTTCATCCTTCCCTAGAAACTTCCTGGAAAACTCCAGCCCCCTGGGCTGAAGCTCCTGCAGTGGTCTCCAGCCCAGGGCTGCCCCGTTGGGCTAGCTGCCCACCCTTTTCTCCTCCACAGCAGATAGCCCAAGTGGCTGAGGATTAAGAGGCAGAAGGCCATGGATCTGCCACTCGGAGGTGGCTGGAGTGGGCAGATGGTGCTGCTCGGGGCAGGGTCCTCCCATCAGTCCCTCTCCTGACTGGGGTGGGAAGTTGGGGACATACCGTGGGGCTGTAGGGCATGGCTTGGAAATGTGCTGCCCTGAGCACATCCTGGAGGCAGGACACCTTGGCTCCAGGCTCCTCTTGCACTCACGGGCTAGAAACAGGCTGGTAACAATGTGGGGTGGGAGGCAAGGAACACAGAGAGCAGAGAGGAGCCCTGTAGTTAATGGTGGAATATGCAGTAGGAAAGAGAAATATGGCAAGAGACACCCGAGAGGCAGAGAAGGGAAATCTAAATCTGTTCATTCCCTCCTGGTTACATACAGGGAAACCGAGGCAGAGGAGGTGGTGAGCAGGTCTGCTCCAGGGCTGAGCTGGAAGTTAAGCTGTGCTTTCCTGAGTTTGCTTCGCTCCCTTTCAGCCACGGTGCCTTCCCAGGTGCTCTCTTGAGCACGTTGCACCCCGTTTCAGGATGGCAGGGATGTGTTTTGTCCTCCTGGAGACACCAGATAGCTGCGTCATCCCTGGATCACCCAGCCCAGGCAATCCCAGCCGCTGCACCATGGAAGGGGATAAGACCCCCAGTGTCCAGGAGGATTTGGCCAGGTGGCCCTGGCCACAGCAGGGCTCTTTGCCAGCTGGTGACTCGGCAGGGCACCCCCTGGCCAGGAGGCAGAGGGCTTTGTGCTGGTTCAGCCCTTCCCCTGCACAGAAATGTCTGTGGCTCGGGGGAGGCCGTGATGCAGCTCGGATCTGCGTTGCGCTGGGAGGAAACGGCGTCTGGTCTCCATTCCGCACAAGATAAATGTCAAGAGACACTTCCAGTAATGGATGCCAGAGCTTGGCAGGCTCTGACACATCTGCCCACAGCCCCTTCCCAGTGCTCTCGCTCAAGCACAGCCCCTTCGCTGCTTCCTGGGTGGCTGGAGGACATCCTGGAGCTGCCCAGGGATGGATGGTGAAGGCTGCTCGGCTTCCTGCAGCAATTTCAGCCCTGTTTCCTCTTGGAAAATGATCCAGAGGGAGCTCTGGTGCACACAGCTTTTCCTCTGATCTAACCCTGTGTCACCAGACAAACGTGCCACAACGCAGCAGCCTGTTTCTGGAGACAGGATGAGCCCGAGCATCCACTGGTAGAGTCCTGCTTCACCAAGCAGAGCTGGGTACCAGCCCCGAGGGACAAGGGAGCCAGGACCGTACAGAGCATCCAGTCTTGTGTGATGGACTGCATCCACCTCTGGGCCAGCTCCTGGGTAGGCTTGTGATCCTCACCAACTTTTGTGTTGCAAAATCTCCCTGTTCTCAACCAACCCCAGTCAATCCCTCATCCTGGTGGATATTTAAGCTTCAGCTGCTCAGGCCCAGCCTGGCCTGCAGTGGTAGCCATGGGCAGAGGGTGCAGATGGCTGCTCCTGTCCAAAGGCATCAACATGGGGGTCTGGGCCAGTTCCTCAGACTGGGTCTCTGTCTACAGTCCAGCTGCTGTTTGGGGCTAAGTTGCTGACTCTGCTCTATCCTCTCTGCCATCAGGCCCTTGACCGTGCCTGGGATGCTCCTCTGCAGTAGTGGTCCAGAGGCTGTGGCCAACTGTCCTTGAGCAGCATTGGCCACTGCGCTCAGGGGAGATGCAGTGGCCTTGGAGCTGAGACAGGTTGCCTTGAGAAGGGCCCCAGGTGGCAGGTTCTGTCCTCCCAGGCTGAAGGCTACCCTGCCTCAGGCAGGGGTGTTCCCCTTTGAGTAGCTTCAGGCCAGTGCTTGCCAGGCAGTGTCTCCTCACAGCTGTGCCTGGTTATTGTCAGAACGCAATTAAGTCAAAGGGTGATTGCATCTCCTGCTTGGGGCTCTAATGTAATCACTGCCAGTGCCACAGCAAAGGCTCCCTGTACAGCAACATGGAGCCCAGAAGTTGCATCAGGCTCTTTCAGCCCTGATTCATTCAAGACACCAGCTTCTGATCTCTGTTGGGTGTGGGGTCCCAGACAGGCCAGGCCACCAGGTTGATCTGCAGCGTGTGTCCCTGCTTCGTCCAGAGCCAGCCCAGTGCACCCAAGGGTGGCCAGGAGCTGGGTGGCCCAGAGCAACTGTTCCTCACACAACCATCCTGCTTCATGGCAGGGACCCTATGTCCCCACCACGGCAACCCCCTGGTGCTGCTGGCAGAGGTCTCCTCAGAGACTCCTTGACTCTGGTGGGGGGCCTTGGGAATTCACAAGCCAACTGCTGGCCAGTGCTGGGCTGGTGCACCTACCCTACCCATCTCACTGTGATGGAGACCGGTGCCTGGCTGACCCCCACCATTCTCCAAAACCCCCTCATAACCCTTTTTTCCACCCCACGCTAGCTGCCAGAGGTGTTTGTGGGGCCACAGGCTTCTCTGCTGCAGAGGAAGGACTCACAGCCCTGAGGATGGGTTGGTACAGGCTCTGATGAGCCAGCAGTGATGACAACGCTGTCACTGCCATGGAGGAGAAGCATGCTGCCCAGCTCCACATCCCACTGGGTGTTCTGGGCCTTTACAAGGTGGCCATTGTTCAGGAAGGTCCTCATCCCATGATGTGTCACCCTGGTCTTCGCTGTTCCCGGGAGGAGAAACATCTGCTACTGTGTGGGGTGGGTGCCAGGGAGGAGGAGAGCCACCAGTGGCAGGAAGATGGCTCTGGCCCATGACACACCTTGCTGGGGATCATGGCAAGGCAGCAGCTCATCCAGTGGCCCATGTCCCACCAGAGCCCCAGGCACACACAGAACTCCTCCAGTGAGCGACCAAGGAAGGCTTGCTCAAGGTAGCCATGGAAAGCAGGATAATGGCACCCAACCACGGCAGGAGGAGCGTTGTGGGAAGGAGATGAAGAGAAGTGGAGGGCCAAAGCCCATCGCTGAGTCAGGTTGAGCAAGAGCTGCCTCCCTTGAGCCACCGATCCCCACCGATTGTGAAATGGATGCTGGGGCCTGGAGAAAGGCCTCCTCCCCTAGCCCTTATCTTTGCTGCTTCCTCCTCCTCTAGGACTGTGCCCAGGCAGTCCCAGCTTGTGCAAAACAAAGCTGAGAAGCTCTGGGGCTAATTAATTACTAGCTGCTGGTACTGCTGACTGAGCCCCCGGGGACTCCAAGGCTGGAGCAGAGGAGAAAGTGCAGCAAGATACTGGAAAATTACTGTTTAATTCTTCAGCATTAGACTGGAAAATTACTGTTTAACTCTTCAGCATTACGTCTGAATATATGGCATCTGGTAGATGAAGGACAGGAAGAGGCTGATAACAAGCTGGCCGTGGCGACAGCTCTGTAAGCCTCATCCTCCCCGGCAGCACGGGTGGCCAGGTCCCCAGAGCGCTGGCTCCAGCCCTGGTGGGAGTTCAGTGTCCGGTTGGATGCAGGTCCTTGGGCCAGCACAGGCCATACCTGGCCCCCCAGCCATCAGTAGTCCTGCTGAGTGTCACAGCCCAGGAGCTCTATCCGCAGGGCAATGTGGTTGTGCCACCGGCGGGGGTGTATCCTCACGTAGCGTGCAAAGAGGGGGGGCTCCAGGGTGTTGGTCACTGGGCTGGTGTGGTCTTGGTTTGCCTTGAAAATCTGGAGAGGAGAGAGGAATCAGGGGTGCGCTCTCCCCTGCTGGTATAGCGAGCCCATGACATCATCAACCCAAACAAGCATCACTTGGGAACGTTTTAGGGAGGGAAAAGCACAGCCCGGCTCATGGATTTTGCAAAAAATCCCATGAGCATATTTGCTGGCAAGGGCTGTGCTTACTGCCCGGGGATGGCCATGGAGCAGCTCTGCCTACCTTCTCCTTGCCATCCTGCAGGACCGGGCTCCAGTGCACACCATTCTGGCTGCTGGAGACAGCAAACTCCTTCACAAACATGGGGGTGAAGACAGCTTTGGCACCTTGGGTTACGATTGCGGTCACCTTCTTGGTTGCTTCCAAGTCCACCTGCAACCACTCGCTAGGGCTGTTGCTCTGGGGAAGGACAGACTGCTTTCAGCCCTTCAGCAGCAACGAGAAAGACACGTTTGTCGCAGCTGAAGCCAAGCTAGCCCTGCACGTAGTCCTGGGCATCACCTGCCCTACCAGGTGTCTGGTTGGAGCTCCTGGGTGCTAAAACCAGGCAACTTGCACAGTGCATGTGGCTGTACACACTCCCCATGCAACCCTGGCCAGGAGAGGTTGCAAGCACCCAGCCTCTCTGCTGGGATGCCCCCCTGCCTGCCTGGGGACCCCCTTGCATGGTCTACCTTTGGCCTCCATGCGTTGGTCCTCCCCTGCAGGTTCAGGCGGGCCTGGGAGGGCGACCAGTTGGAGAAGACATTGATGCTGGAGGAGGACGCAGAGATGCGTTGGTCAGGGATCCCTCTGTTCTCCATTCCTAGGGGCATGGAGCAGCCTGGAAGAGAGGAGGGATGCTTGTTAGAAGGGGGAACAGACCCATCACAGAGATGCCTTCTGGCTGTTCACTGCTCCAGCCGCCCTCCAGGCATTTTCCCTGGTTACAGGTCCTCCTGTGCCTGCGTCACTGTCCCTGCACTGCTTAGGGCCCCTGTGTGCAGCGTGGCTCTGGCAGAGGAGTGCCAAACTACACCAGCCAGTAGTCCCACCTTCTTTTCTCCCTGGAGATTTTATCTAGGAGGAATGTGAAGAATTTGTGCATCTGCCAGGACGTAAGAACCTGTCTCCAGGGGAAAGGCAAGAATACCTAGCAGGGAGACACCCTGCACACGGTGTGATGGGACACACAAGGGGTGAAAGCACAGCCACTGCTGCTTGTAGTTCCTGCAGAGCCTGCCCTTTTGATGTGTGAAGCTAAAGAAAGGATCGCAGAGCACCACTGCTCCGGGCAGCACTGTGGGCCAGAGCAGGCTCACCTTGGAGCCCCTGCCTGGACATGTTCCTGTGCAACCTGCTCTGGGTGGACCTGCTTTGCTAGGGGGGTTAGACCAGATGATCTCCAGAGGTCCCTTCCAACCCCATACCATTCTGTGATCTATCATTCTGTAATCTGCGGAGTGGCAAAACCAGAGGAAAAGCCAATAGCATCTGTCTCTGCTTGTTCCCTGCTCCCCCAGACTGAGGCAGCAGCTCCCCAGCTATCAGCTTAGCTGCTGCTGGAGGTCTGGTGGTGCAGGAAAAAGCAGTGGTGAGAAGTGTCCCCACACTCTCCCTCTGGCATTGCCGTCTCTAAGACCATAATGAGATTTTTCCAGCGTTGTTCCCCACCGACATTTCCATGCCATCTCCAGCCTCCTCCTTCCCCCCTCCACAACCACCTGGGGTGTCCTGAAACACGTGGGGCTGGCGCTTGGCACCTCACTGTGTCAAGCCCTGGCTTTGGTGCTTGGTGCCCGGAAGGTGGGACGTACTGTTTAGATCGCAGCCGATGAGCTCCATGCGCAGGGTGGTCCGGATGCTGTAGTGAGTGGGGTTAATCCGGATGTACCGGGCTATGATCGGAGGGTTGAAGCGATTTTCTTTCACTCCGGTTGCATCCACGTTTCCAAAGAACAGCTGCAGGGAAAGGGAGAAAAAGGATTGTTGTGCCAGTGGAAAGAGGACTAGACAGAACCAGGATTAGTGGGGAGAAGAACATTCCTGTCTGGCACTTTTCTATCTTATCACCATCCTTGCAAGAGAATGGCCGCTCAGGGAAACGCTTTCAGTTGGGATTCAGACCAAAGAAGTGTGAATAGGCCAAATCAGGATGAATCACTGAGAAACAGGAGGAGAAACTGCGCAAACAAACATGTTTTTATATTTTCACCAGAGGGGAGAAAAATAAGAAAAAAAGTAATTCCTGGGACTTTTGAACCTGGGAAAAGTTTTGGCCACAGCTGGTGTACATGATGGAGGCTTTTCTGGATATTTTCTTTCTCCTGCTGGAATGGACTTATGCTTATTTAGGTTGTGGGGTTTTTTTTATGAGTAGAGATCCCCCAAATCATCTGCATCTACACAATGTTATCAGAAACCAAATTTGCTCTCAAAAGAGATACTCAGGCAAAATCTTATGCCCAGCTCTAAGTAACATGCTACATAATGTTAATTGGTGGATCTCACAGCCACCTGGGATCGTGGAAAGAAATAGCTCAGTCAGTTTAAAATGAGACAGATGGACACAGACGGCAAGTCCCTTGCAGATCTGTGATTCAATCATCCTGGCAGTGCATGCTCACTGTTCCTGCCCTAATCAAATATCTCAGGGACTCAGGAGATCTCTGCCCTGTGCACAGAGCTCCCTAGACCTCATCACCCCAAAAGACTCCACTCTGGGGAGACAGTCTCCTCAAGACCTGCTTGCCTTACCATCTGGGTGCTGGTGGCGTTCCCCTTGTATGTCTTCCACCTTTGCCCATCAAGGCTGTAGAAGACAACAAACTGCGAGACGTAAAGGCTGGAGAACTTTTGACGGGCCCCTTGGGTTTTTATGCCGTGAATAATCATGAGATGCAAAAGGTCCACCTGAGAACGAAAGTCAGGGATTCATTTCTGATGGAAAACCCAAGCCATGTTCAGGCAACGCACTGTAGACCCACAGAACTCACTTCCTTGTGATGTAACCGAGCCCAAACGACAACAACAGGTTATGAAAATAGTTCAAATAGTCTTTCATAAGGGCAGAAGTCAGCCAACAGCTGGGAGAGGGCAGGGGAGAGCTGTTTGGAGACGTGAGCTGTTCTCACTTGGTCTTTGGGGGATTTTTTGCACAATCCGATGCTGCAGCCGAACCATCAGGTGATTCCTCTGCTGCACTGAGAACGGGTTTGGGGGTCAGGCCAGCAGCAACCACGGCCAGACCAACTGCCATCAGGATCTCAGAGCTGCCCTCCCAGAGGGGAAGTAGCAGGATGTAGCTGGGGAGACATTGGTCATCCACAATGTCCCCAGTGGTGTTTCTAGTCACAGGGCCCCTCTTACCTGGATCCAGGCATTGCCGCCGTTGGTGCTCCAAGCATTGATGGAGCCGGTGTTATCCAGCCTGGCCAGGTAAGGAGCCCACTGCCCTGCGAGGAGAGCACACAAATATGAGGGTGCTGCTGGCTCCTGGCGCTGCCCAGTCTGAAGTGGTGAGAAGTTCATCCACAGGATGGAGCCTGAGGATCACTCTAGGGTTTAGTAGCCACATACAGGGTGGCAGAACACTGACACGATGGGCCAGACACGTGGGAAGGCACCTCCACATCCTAAGTGGGATGCTGGCATGGGCACGGGTGGAGGAAGGACGCTGCCAGGGACTCGGTGTAGCAGAGCCTTGGCCCGGCAATCACGTGAGTTGTGTTGGCTGAAGCTGCCCTGACCTCAGCTGCCTTCCTCGCAGCAACAACCCCTACTCACCGTACTGCCCCGACGCTGTGATCTGAGAGTCTGCAATGTGGCCCGAGGCCAGGCCGAGGGCGTTCCGGCAGTCTGCAGCCAAACAGGGAGAAGGAGGGTGAAAACCAGGGAGAGCTGATTAGGTAAGAAGGCTTTTGAAGGAAAAGCCTAGGCTGGGTAGGTTGTCTCAAGCCTCCAGGAGCCCCCAGGGTTGTTTGTCTCATGCCAAACATTGGGTTTCAGATGCCTCTATACCCACCCCTGAATTTTAAGGGTGCTGGAAGTTCTTGCTCCCGTCCCCAGCATCAGTCACAGCAGCCTCTTGCCAAACTCCTGTCCCTGAGTCCCCGACCTCTCATTCCCGTGTCCTGATCTCCCAGCAATGCTGACAAGTGTCTCTTCCTTATACCCATGTCTTGCTCCTGAGCCTTTTTGTTGCTAGGCAGCATCTTTTAAAAACAAATATCACGTCGCCAAAGGAAAGTCTGCCTGACACCTCTGTCTCTCTGTGTCTCACTTCTGGTCTGCTGAGCACAGGGCTGTGTGTCTCTTATAATAACCATTATTATTAGCGACTTGTCACATCTTGGCATCTCCACCGCATGGCAAATGCTTCTGGGGAAAATGGGAATTTGAAATCTTATGCAGATTTGTAACTTATGGGAACAGTTTCTGGCTGACATTTAATACTCTGTTAGGAAGAGGAGAGGCTGTCACTGATAAAACACTACTCTCTCACACACCGCTTCCCCCGGTGCTTGCTTATGGCGAGGTAGAAACGTGTTGTTCAGGGCTGAATGGAGTCAGAGGTTTCCTGGATTTCACAGTTGCCCTTGGGGCTGTGTCTGTCAGAGCAACCCGTGGTCAGGCAGTGTCACTCGCTGCCTCCTGCCATCACTCGGTGCCTCGGTTTACCTCTCGACACGAGGTTAGGCAGCTGGGCACTGTACCCTCCCGAAAGTGCGGGGCAGGCACCGGCATGTGCCTGCAGTTGCTGGGGTAAGTGCATTTTACAGGAGGTCCAGGGACCCTCAGGTTTGGAAAACAGGAGCTTTGGGGACAACTATTTGCAGGCAAATGAAGCTGGTCTCCCAGCCTTCACCCCAACCATGTCCCTGACTGTGCTGTGTAGGGTGGCAAGGGCTGAAGTTGTGACCTTCAAGTGAAAACACAGAAGACCTCACTTGGGCCACCCCAGGCGAAACTATGAGAGCCCTGAGGGGACAAGGAACTCAAAAACATGCTGTCTGTGGCCATGGCAGCAAGCAGGTCGGAGCCAAAGAGGATCACTCACCCATGTTGTACACGAGGAAGAGAGCACTCATCCCGGCTTGCTGGTGCTCCCCCACTTTGCACTCTACCCGCCAGATCCCGGCATGTGAAGGCCACATCTCCACCGTCCCGAAGACACCTGAGCAGGAATGGAGAGCAGAGGGGAATTACTGGCTGGAATGAGATGCCACCGTGCCAAGTGCTGTGCAAACACAGAGCCAGACTCTTCCAGATCCATTCCTCCCTCCTTGCTATCCCCCCTGGAGACTTGGCACTTCCTAACGGGCATGGACATGAAGCCCCAGCAGTTGGGTGTACATGGTGCCCCGTGCTGCGTCTCACCGGGATAAAGGTTGTAGACTCCCATGCGATACTCCTGGCTGGTCCTGACACTGAACAGCTGCCCATGAAAGTGGACGGAGTGGATATCCTCAGTGCTTCCCATGTTCAGGAGGTGCCATCGGACCCTCTGCTGCTGAGCCATCACCAGCCCAGGCAGTGTGTCACTCACGTAGCCGTTGATGGCTGGGGAAGGCAACGGTCAGGAGCAGCTCAAGGCTTCAGGGTTTCCCCATCCCAATATGGGTTGTGGGATGGAAAGGGCAAGGGTGAGAGTCCTCACCGTGGAAGGAATGGTTTCTCTTAAAGTCAGGGTTGTCCTGCTGGATGCGGCAGGGAGGGCGGCAGTTCCTCTCCATGTTCTCCAGGAAGTACCAGCTTTTGGTCTCATCAAAGATGGTGAAGAGCAGGGAGAACTCCTGCACAGCTAGCTGCCGCCTGAAAGCGAAGCTCAGCACCCCGTGGCGGCAGATGATCAGTGGCCCAATGAGGCCCGAGTGCAGATCCTTCTCCTGTCAGGGAGCCAGGCAAGAAGGGTTTGCCTCAGAGGGGGAGGCAGCACTGATGCCCACAAGTGACACAGCAGAGAGGCAAGCGGTGGCCCTGTCTCGTCCCTGGCTTGGCTCCCACTCACGCACAGGGCATGGCACATGCGGGATGGGAAAGACAAGCTGGATTCACTGGGGATCCTCACTCTGTCCCTAGCAAAGAAAGGCTGTGCAGCATGTATTTGCACCTGCTCCCCATGAGAAGTGGTATTTGTCTGTCTGTCCAGATGTCCAACAGTCCCTATCCCACTACCACTGGAACCCATGGGCCAAATTCAGCTAGATTTGGCAGAGGGGTAGGAGACTGTAGAACACTGGTTCCCTACATATCTCATGAGCTGGTACCACTGGGAGAAAAGGGGGAAACAAGAGAAGGGAAGAGAGGAGAAAGCACCAGCATGGATTCATCACTGTATTAGACACCTTAGAATCTATGCAGCCACAGGCTGCTCTCAGCACAGCACCACAGGGAAAGCCTTGACCTTACAGCCAGGACCCAGGTCTGGTGCCCAGTTCTCCTTCCTGGGATGCTCCTACCTACCAGGTCCACGTTGGAGAAGTAAGCCCAGGCTTTGCAGTCAAACTCATGGGTGGTGGGTGCCATCTGAGGCAGGACTTTCCAGGAGTACCTCCGGAGCTCGCCAGGCTGCACCGCCTCTCCACCCTGCGTTGTACCCTGAGTCTCCTCATAGGCTTGCAGCGTGGAGTGGAAGGAGAAGGGTCGTGAGGCCAGGTTCTTGAACGTAATCTGCACCGGAGGGAAGGGAAAGCAAAAGGTCTGTAGGAGGGGGCTAGGTGCAGGGCTGAGAGGGACCTGGACCCTGGGGTTGGATCCAACCAGCTGGTGGGAAGGAGGCAGCTATGCTCCTGGTGCCCAGACCTCCAGTTGGGCCAACTCCTGCTGAACCACAAGCTGTGGCTGTGCAGTGTGATCCCCAATGGAAAGTTCATCCGGCCATGTCAGCAGGATGAGGCTCTCTGCCTGCTACACTACTTTCTCTGGAGCCCAAAGGTGCTCAATCCATCCTGCTGAAGACTTCAGTGAAATCTGGGCAACTTCTCCAGGCATATGAGTCCTGAGCCTGGTGAAGAGCCTTTCACCTCTTCCTTAGGTGGGCACTAAAGGACCTTTGGCGGTGAGGGAAGCCCAAGCCTGCTTTCACACAGAGCACCTAAAGAAGCTGTACTGAACCCTGCTTAGCTCATTACACCCTTTACAATCCTTTCACCCAAAAGGCTCCCCATGAAACTCAGGAGCTGTTACAGGGCTTGGGTCTGTCCCTGGGCCGTGGCGTTGCATCTGAACACTCTGAGGTTCCTCATGGCCCATTCCTCCACCCACTGAGGTCCCTCTGAATGGTGGCTCTGCCTCCCAACATGGTGCCATTCACATACCACACAGGGTGCCAACTGGGCAGCTCCTGCCCCCAAGCCCTGAAAGTGAACCTGCCGGCATCACAGCACCTGCAGGCCCACTTCAGCTCTCCCTCTGGCCGAGCACAACCAGCAACGGGGGGATTTCAGATTTTATGGGAAATGGGAACTTTCAATTCACCATGATGACATCTTCAACTTCTGCCCTGATGTACGGCCCGAGGATGCCCAAGTGCTCGTCCAGCTCTCCCCGCTGCAGCGGCTGCGTGAAGGAATCGTCCATGTACTCTCGGAAAACCACCTTGCGGTACTGACGGAAAGGCTTCCTCCTGCCACTCCAAGGGTCCCTGCCGGGTTGAAGGCAGTTGAGCAAGTCAGGTGATACTGTCCCACAGGGAGGACACAGAGCCTAGAGCATCCCCGACCCCCTTGCAAGGAAGCTTGGAGTTACAAAAATCCCCAAGTGGAGGGAAGGTCCTGGGAGCATCCTTCCCCTGGGCTGCTTGGCTGGGTCATGCAGTCATAGACCTGTGATCCGGCCTGCCAGGACATGCCAACTCACTCACCAAGCCATGCCGGGCAGTGCAGGAGGAATACATGAGAGACAGACACACTTACGTGGCTTTTAGGAAGTGCTGGGGTCTCTGGTTCCTGTATTCCCACATCACCTCCACCGCTGCAATGAAGTATTGCCGTATCTCCCCCTGGAAGGAGCGGGGGTCGTGCTCCTCTTCCCCGTAGATGTCAAAATCCTCCATGGTCTGCTCTGTGTCACCGTACTCGTCGTAGTCCAGCTTGTCAGCCCTTGGCCCCAAAGGGCTGGAATGGGTCCCGTTGTTCAGAGCCAGGCTCTCATTATGTCCCGGCACATGGTTCCTCTGCCGGGCTGTGCTGTTGCTTTCCTCATCCTCCTTGGGCTCTCCTAGACCCTGCTTCTCTCTCTTCCCAGTTTCTCTGAGGACATCTTCCCCACCAAGCACCTGCCATTCATCGGGACTGCTTTGCACGTGTTTGACTGTTTTTTTGGTAGTGCTGTGGTTATGAGCAGGGCTGCTTGGAGACAGGGAATAGTTCTCTTTGGAGGCTGCTTTCATAAGGATTTCTTCTGGGCTTTGCCCAGACATGCTCTCAGGCATGTAGTCCTCCGTGGCATTGGCCTTGACCGGCTGAGGACCAAACTGACCCAGATGCTCCACAGAGTTTGTCTCCTCCTCCATCTGGCTTTTCCCCTGAGCTTGCTCACTCCCAGGAGCCCCCCAGACAGCACCTCTGCCCAGCTGCCGCTTGGCCAAATCTGGGCTCTCCAAGTCCCCAGCGTGTCCCGCTGCCCCCAGGGAGGTTAGGTCCCAGTTTGAGGCCAGGTCTGCAGCCACAGCAGCAGTCTGAGTCTCTGAGCTGCTTGCTGCCATCGCCACCTTGCTCCCTACTGCTCCCTGCATAGGGAAGGAGTGTCCACTGCGCTGGGCCACCTCATTGCTGCTCCGTACACCCCCATCGCTGCTTGGCCTTCCCTCAGGATGCATCTCATCAGCACCATCTCCAAGCAGAGCCTGTGGAGCATCCCCACCTGGCTGTAGTCTCCCCTCAACCAAGTTTGACTTTTCTTCCAGGCTTTGCTGGGCCACCATCACCTCAGGCAAAGTGTTGCTTGGTATCAGGGACCTCTTTTTGAAGCGAGTGCTGCAAAAAGGGGAATGAGGTCCACACTCCTTCGAGGCTTTCTTATTCACTGGTGTCTCAGGGGTCTGGCTGGCTAGATCCTGCTCTGCTCTGTTATCCTCGGAGAGGGGCTCCCTGCTGCCAGGCCAACTGGGAAGCCCCAGACCATGCATCAGGCCTCTGCTCTCCAGTGACCTGGCTCCTCGAGGCCTCCAGTTGGGGTCACTCACACTTGGGGCTGGAGCTCCGTGTCTTGGAAACTGCTCAGGGCTGTTTAAGAAAGCGTTTGGGAACTGCCTTGTGTCATTGGCCACCACATTCGATTCAGGAAAGGCAAGATTGTCCATCTCTGGCAACTCCTTAGTGGCTGTAGCATCCTGAAACACTGCCTCTAAGACTAACTCATCCCTCTCCTCTGTCGTCACGTAGCTGGAAGGCTCGAGGTCACTTCTGTGTGCAAATGTGGTTTCTAGAAGGCTTGT
Source organism: Arenaria interpres (assembly GCA_013399435.1). NCBI lineage: Eukaryota > Metazoa > Chordata > Aves > Charadriiformes > Scolopacidae > Arenaria > Arenaria interpres. Next base: position 15,859 of record VXAK01000948.1, read on the forward strand.
GCCTGTGTCAAGTTCACCGGCTTCTTGTTCTGTGCCAGCTTTTGCATGCAAGGAGTTACTCTCATCTACGGGGATTTGTTCTTGTACAGGTTTGCTGCGTCCTAGGTCTGAGAAAGAAACATTTTTCCCTTCAAAAGATTCATAAAAGCCTTGCGAAACCATTTCATGAGGTCTTTTTTCCAGCCTAGGATCTACCTCATTTGACGAATAATTGCTTTCTCTGGTGTCACTGTGAACCCCAGCACGAGAAGTCCTGTTGTCTTCTGTCTCACCTGAAGATGCAGGATTGCCCAGTGTAGAAGAAGAATTATGATCAGTACTTAAAGCCAGTTCTCCATTGATTGTCTCCTGTGACTCGTATAGATTTAAGGACATTTTATCAGCCCCTCTTAGAAACTTGTCCTCAGCACCCTGTGAAGACGTGTTCTGAAGTCCCAGATTGTGCTCCAGGTCATTCTGGTGAAACGAGCTTCTGTTCTCTTGAAGAGGAGCTTTGCTAGCACCATAAGCAGTTGAGTCCCACAAGCTTGTTGCATGAGTAGTTGTCTTTTGAGGCTCTGCTTCCAGGGTCTCTAACATACCACCAGACTGGACCATTGTCCTTTTTACTGGCTCCTGCACCTCTGAGATTTTTATCACCTTTCCTGCCAGAGCATCTTCTGGAGCTGGTGTGGCCTGACCTTCTTCTGAGCTTACAGTACCATGGACCCTTCCACTGACATTTGCCAAGTGTTCTCCAGGTGTGAGAGCCCCAAAACCTTCATCCTGGCTGATGGTTTTTGACAATTCTTCTTCATCTTCCAGGAAGGATTCATAGGAGACTGGGTCATAGTTTGTCTCTGGCAGAGAAGGCATGGAAATATCAGGTGGATGTGGGATTGTTCCTAAAAGCGTGGATGTGCCGTTAGAAGAGGGATCAGAAATCCTGTCATTGCTCAGGAGGGCCCCATGGCTGGGTTCTGTCAAGCACAATCTTGGCTTCTCTGTCTCATTTCTGGAAGAGGTGATGTTGTTCAGCTCCTCGTTCACACATGGCCTGCGCAATCTCTTTCTTTTAGAAAAGCCCCTGGGTTGGAAGTCAAAGACGTCCTCCTCATCATCGAAATCCATGTAATCTTCCCCATCAGGGTATTGCTCATATTGGCACTGCGAGACTGTGAACTTGGCGCGCATCCCACGGTCTCTGAAATCAGAATTCAGGCACCCCAGCGTCCAGACGCCTGTCTCAAGAGAGGACAAGAGGACACCATCAGGCCACCATGATGGGAAATCAAAAGAGCTGCCGTCCCCATACCACTCCCTTGCTAGTGCGACCTATATTTTCAGGCAGCCTCCGGTTTATGGTCGAGATTTTGTGTTTTCATAATGCCTAGAGTATTTTACAGCTGGACTCACAAGACTTTAGGGTTTCTGGCAACATCAGAGCCCGTCCTGACAAGCACCATCGTCAGGGCCAGTGTTTCCTGTGAGAGCAACACACACCCACGAGGCCCCCAACAATAGCTTTGTGAGAACAGTTAATGCACCGGAGAACCCACGGGGCCTCCAGGATTATTGCCAGCAGCAGAGTAATCACCATAAAATCCACCCCCAAAAGACATGCTGGTGCTGTCAAATACACCTCTCTCCCAGACGCGGTCGTCACGTCTCTCCCACTCAAGGGGAGAGGAATGAAAAGGCTGCCTCTTGCTCACATCCCCGGCCAACGCGTTGGCTCCCCGCAGCGAGCGCTGCCACGAGTGGGAGAGGGAGGTGTGTAATAACCAGGCTCTGACGCTGGAGAGAGCTGTCATCTGCTGCCGGCTGAGCCTCTTCACACCAGCGGGCAAAAATCAGAGCTCCAATGGGACCCAGCGTTTGGCTGGGCTTTGGAAAGCTTCCTGGGGGCATCTAGAAACCCTGCCCATGACCATCATATCAGTGTTTGCAACGAGGAAATGGTTAACGGCACCGTTTTTGCAAATGCTAAGGAAAAAAATAATGAGTGGGGGCGGGAAATAAAACCGAACTCTGAAGCAAATCCTTCCTAGGACTTCTCCGTGGCTGCGATTTCTGTTCCTGGGAAAGGCGTGGAGGTAAATGGGATGCTGTGACCAGCGGCTGAACCCACAGCAGGGACAGCTCTGCCGCTCCCCCTGACCTCTGATCTGGGAGCCAAGGGTGATGATGCAAGGTCCATGGGGCTCGCGTTACTGCAGCCAGCTTATCGGCTTGGCAGCCTGTGTGACCTTAACGCGTCCTATTAACCAAGTAAAATACAATAATTTAATTTCTTTAAGCTCTGGAAGGATTTAATCGTCACCTCTCGCTTTGCTGTTGCATCCCTTTGCTCCCAGGGCTGCCGAAATGCGACCGGGTACCAGAGACCTGGCTGGAGATGCTCACTTACCTCTGCTGCGATGCCCACCCCATGGTTTATAGAATAGCCCACGTTACTCACCCGGCTTTTCCAAACTCATGAAGACCGTTTCTCCAGAAAACGGGAATAGGGTGAGCACGTCCTCAAAGACCGTGTTGCGCTTGAATGTGTTTCCAGAGAAGAAGATGGAGAGGAAATCCGTTTGGGCCCCAACACTCAGGACGTACCAGTACACAACTTCGTTCAGGCAGAGTTTTGGTTGGAGGTTGTCAAACGCGAAGCCGTTAATAGCTGGAAGAGAGCAGGGGTGAAACATTTCATCAGGAGCTGATTCCCCCATGGCTGCCGAGCGGCTGCATGTTCCCTGGGGCAGGGATGAGCCTGTGCCTGCCGGGGCTGCAGGGAATACATGAGGAACAGTCTGCAGGGAGCCCCTGGCCAAACACTCACTGTGCATCACGTTGGAGGCATAAAACTGGGGGTCCTGGGTATCCACATGGGCTGCGTCAGTGCAGAACCGCCTGATGTTCTCCTCCAGGTACCAGCTGCGGTTCTCATCGAAGACGGAAAACAGCACCAACCTTGCATTGTCTGACATTATCTGGAAGGCGGAGAGGGAAGGAGTTATTCCTGGTTCTGATCAGAGCACCCCACGGAGCCCAGTGTAGATGGCAGGTCCTAGCCTGGGTGCATGGGGAACATTTTACCGCTATTTCACAGGAGTTAGGGTCCAGGTTTGAGGAGAAGGGAGCATGCAAGGGAGGACTGGGACTGATGGCAGGGTTGAAGTGCGCAGGACAGGTAAATTTGGTTTTACCTAAATATTTCACCCACTACAGTTATTCCAGCCTTTCAGCCTGGCAGTTGAGGTGACAAAGGAAGGACCCACCTGATTTCCCCTCTGATCCATGGTCTTCTTAAAGCAGATCAGGAGGGGCCCGATCAGGCCTGAGGCTGTGTCTCGGACAGGGTCGATGGAGCTGTAGTAGAAACGGGTGAGGCAGCGAGGATCCGCCTGCGTTGGCCCATCCTCAGTGGTGACCTTCCAGCTGTAGGTGAAGGACTGGCCAGGGGGGATAGGAATGTCCTTCACGTCCTTACCTGGTGACACACAACCCAAGGACAGATCAGTTAGGTCTGGGCTGCTCCCAAAAGGGGTGATCCCACTTTTTAAAAGAGCTCTGAAAGGAGGTTTTCTGACCACGCAAGTTGCATTGAAAACTGCCCAGAGCCCCACCTACCCCAGGATGGCACACTGGCTGCTAGCACAGAAAGCTGATCTGAGCAAAAGTTGCCCCTGGGACCAGGTGAGGATGGAATGGAAAGGCATATGCCTAATTTTGAAAGCTCTTGAAACTCCTGCAAACTGGAAAATTTACCCAGTCTCAGCAGTGTCTGATCTCTGGGCTGCCCAGAGATGAAGGTACAGGTTTGCAGATGAAGGTACAGAGCTGGGCAGGGTTGAAATGGGTGAAAAACAAAGCAAAGAAAGATAGATTTTTAAGCAAAACCAGCTAGACCATGAGAAAAGCAAGGAGGACATCTGGAAGGAACAGAAGGAAAACTCAAATGCAAATAAATCCTCTGAGCACTCAGCAGGATCTTGCACTGATGTAGCCTTAGGAAAAGACCTTTCTCTGCTCCAAGTGCCCAGATGAGCTGCTGTAAGAGCACGGTTTGCAGAGCTCATGTGTCAGTCAGGGTAGGAATAGCTCTTTTTATTTATACTCCCCTAAAGAGCATCATTCCTGTGGCTCCAGGACCATGACTTGTCCTCTTTCATAGAGTTGAATGGCTGGCAAAACTGGTGAGCCACGTCTGGCTGCGGGATGTTGACAGAGGGACAGGGCTCCCAGATCCCTTGCGTGGTTCAGCTCCTTTAGTCTTGCCAACCAATTGGGCCGCTTTGCCCTTTTGACTCTCCTGAATGAAAACCTTAATTTAGACAGTAACAGGTCACAAAGCTGACCCAGTTCACTGAACTCACTAGTGACTGCTGTCCTGGTTCTGCCACTTCTGCTGCAGCAGAGGAGTTTTGTCCAGCCTCTGCAATTGCTCCCATCATTGTGAGGCACCCAAAAGGGCAGAGAAGAGGAGGGGAGAGGGATAGGACAGGATTTTTCCCTGGTGGCATGTGGGATGGCCTTTCACAAGTCACGATCCTGGGAGGATGATGGCAGGGCAAGGGAACAGTTCTGATAACTCAACAACTCCAGAATAAAAACCATGAAGCTGCAAGAGGGAGAGTCTGAATCGTTATTAAGTGCCCCCCATTAAAGCAGGGCAGGAGGGAGCCCAGGGAATGAGGACTGTAAGCAAAGTGGCAAAGACAGGCGGGATCACCAGGGTGGTTCCTGCCTCATCAGAAAGTGGAAGCCTCCAGGATGGACCAAACAATGTCGTCCCAGCTCCCTGACTGACAATGTCCCTTCTTCCAGACATCACCCAGGCCTATCCTCAAAGGGGGATATGAATCATTGTCATCTCCAGGATTGCAGGTCTCAAGCGCTTGGATGGATGCGTTGGACAACAGTCTTACCATGGGCTGCAGGAAGCTCTCCTGGCCCAGAAGTGGCAGTGGCCAAGTGATGTCCCAAATTCTTGTGCCAATGCCCAAATTGATGTGCCATGTGGCCTGCCTTACCTTGAAAGGACTTCAAGGTGTGGTATGGCCTTATGCTGGTGAGGCCATGAGGGTAGATGTTGTATGGTCGGCTTGCCAGGTTCCTGAACACGATCTGAAATAAGGACAGCCAGCAGGAAGATTTAATGCTTTCTGAACGTTGTGAGCCCTTGGGGCTGCCCACAGTGTCCTCGCAGGGAGGGAAATACCGGGCAGCGGTGCTCTGGGATCAGTGCTCTGGGAGTGTCCAATGGGGAGGAACCCAGACGTGTCTCGGACCTCAAAGCAGGAGTCAGAATAGAAGGAATGACTGTTTCTCTACCAATGTACACTGTGGGAGCTGCTTGTTTTAGGGAGGACATGAAAATATCAGATTTATTAAAGGGAAAGTTGCTGTCTTTAGTTTGCATGAGACAGAAGAGATCTGTCAATACCCGAGGCCTCAGAGGACCAAGACACTAAGTATGCACAGCAATCAACACCTTCAAAGTGCTTCCCCAGTTCACCACATGAAGCCCTCCATTTATTTCTCTAAATATCTCTGTTGGGGTGTTACCTTCAGCTCCATGCCCACACCTGCACAGGGAAACCCCAGCAGGGAGCAGAAATGTGATGCTCCTGGAAACCATCCCATTCCTCCCCACAGCAAACAAGTCAAGTGGTTGGTAGAGGCACTTGGGGAGACACAAGAGACAGTCCCCAGTACTGTACGGTAAGAGCACACAGATGGGGAAGAGTGGAGGATGAGAGGACACTCTTGCCTCAGAGGAAGGTGCTGGGTGCCATCTCTCATGGATTAATTCCCATGATTCTTAAGATACTTGCGATGAAGTCAAATCAAGGGGACCGGGCCATATCCTGTGCATCTCTGCTGATCTCACCAAGAGTATTTAGCTTTAGTTTTCAGTAATATCTGCCTTTCTGGTGAACTTTGGACATTACCAAACATGACAGAGCACCCCAAGGACTTATGTCAGACCTTATCCACAAACCAAAAGCTATTAGGAGGAACACAATCAAGCTTTGAAGTTTCCCCTTCCAGTCCCTCTCTTACCTTAAACTGATCTCCAACCTCTCCCTTAATGACAGGCCCCAGAATTCCCTTGTCCAGGTCATTTGAAACCTTGCGCTTCTTGAAGGTTGCATCCTCGTACTCCACAAACATCACTTTCTTATACTTTGAACCGATCCGCTGAGGGCCAGCCTCCAGGAACAGGCTGGTGATGTTTCTGAAGACAAGGCAGAGAAAGAGCAAATGGCCACATAAGGGACGCTGCCAGAACCAGAGCAAGATCTTCCATCATCCAAGGACCTACACAGCTGCGCGGGGACTACCAGTGCACAGTGGGGACACCCATCCCTGCAATCACAATCTGCATCCTGGGGATTAAGGTGTCAACTGATTCAGTGCTTCTTTAATGGAGAGAGCTTCAACCAGGTTGCACAGTAGCAGCCTTGGGCTGACACTGTCCTGTTCTGGGAGGAAGTGGTGGCTGTGAGAGGTAGAGCCTGGCAGGTTGTGCTGTGTCAGGGAACACCCCCAGTATTCAGGCATAAGGCAACGGAGCAGCTGTCTTTTCTTGATCAGGAGAGGACACCTCCTCTGGCTTGGGGGCTGCAGGTGGGGATTTCTGCCCCGCACGCTTTGCTCCAGCAGCCGCTCTCCGGGATCCCCATCTAGAGCAGAACCCGGTGACCCCACTACCCAGCCAGCCCCAGCCCACACAGCCCGTGTCAGCAGTGACGTCGCGACTGGTGACAAGTGTCATCTCCACGCAGCGCTGACTAAGGTACTTCAACTGAGGTATTGCACTCGCATCACTCCTCCCTCCAAGACGTGGGGCAGTAGCAGGGACTAATTGCCTCTGCCATCTAGAGCAGGACCTTCCAGACAGGACAATGAGACCCACATGTCCTGGCTGCGCAGGACCTCCTGGCTGGAGGGTGAGAAGGGTCACCAGGAGCTACTGCCTGCTTAGAAGGGGCTGGCCCTGGCGACCCGGGCAACAGAGAGACAAATGCCCCAGCAGCAAATGCCTCTGCAGGACATTTGGTAGAATGGAGCAAAGCCAGATCCTGCCTTCCCATGGCCTCCCCAAGACCATCCTTGTCCTGCATCCATACTGCCAACATTAAAAAAGGAAGAACAAAACTTTCCAGGCTGGGCAGAAGGAAAACAAATTTCTGTGGAAAAGGGGAAGAGCTGGCAGGGCTGCCTCAAGGAGCAGCCTCATGGGCACCTATCCCCTCTCTCACCTGTCCAGAGACACTGGCTTCACAGGGGCATAGTCCCAGTCCATTTCCTCGGCCGCGATGTAGTGAGTCCAGGTCATAGGGTTCTCTTTGGCAAAAGAGCGCACTTGGATCACATGAAAAGTTTCCTCATCTTCTTCAGGGTAATCCATGTCCTCTGGCTCATCTGGCAGCTGCCCCATCTTCATCAGGCGCTCCTCCGGACACTCTTCCACCTTCACAATGGCTTCCATGCCAGCTGGGAGAAAAACCAGGCAGAAAGTGTCACGTTGACATGCCAGCACAGGCCCACACTCTCCCTGGCTCTACTTGGGAGATGTCCTTTCCATCACATGGGTCAACCTATACCATCCTGGTCATGGGTCAGGTTGTACGTGGATGTAACACTATGGAACCTTGGAGCTGCAGCACTGCATAGAACCCTGAGCCTGGGCCATGCCCTAAACTTCTTTTCCCCCAAGCTCTTGGAGAATAAGGTTACCTTGCTGATGGGACAGCATTTGGCAGAACATCCGAAACCAGCCAGCCGTTCCTGGCATGGTCTGGGCTGTGAGATATGTGGCAGGGGAGATTTCTAGGCTGCTGAGACGGTGGCCTCTCACCAGGAATGTGTGACCTTCGAAGAAGATGGAGTGGACTTCTGGCCCAGTGCCCAACCCGATCACGTGCCAGTGGACCTGCTCCTTGAGGCACAGTGTGAGACCTGCCAGGAGAGAAGAAAAGCACCCAGGAGTCAGTGCTGTGTCCATCCCTTGTCCCCACTCTTGGTGTCATGGAGTCAGAGCCTGAGACTTGCAGAGTAGTCCCCTGCCCTGCGAGGTGGTGGCTTCAAGCTAGAGAAGTCGAATGTGAACGTGGACTGTCTGAGCAAAACAGAGGTGCAGGTGACATCACCCCCCTGAGGTAAGGTTGGATTTACAGAGTGAGGGGCTTTGCGGGGCATGCTGATGGAAACTCACAGCGGGATGCAGTGGCAAAAGAGGTAGATGTGCTCCTTGACTCTATAAACACGGGAACCGGGAACTGGAAAGGGGAATAATTCGCCTGATTGCAACACTGGCGAGCCTGATACTAAAACATTGCATCTGGGGCAGTAGCTGAAATACCCCGAAAAGGGAAGAGAGAGGTCGCCAGGGTTATTTGAACGCTGGAGAAAATTCCTTCTTCAGAGAGACTCAAAGAGCTCAGTGTGCTTAGGAAATGGGAGAGGACTTGACTGCATTGTAAAAATATTTTCCTGGGGAGAAATTAAGTGTGTGCTGAAGGGCTCTGTAATCTAGCAGGGAAGTGCATAACAAGAACAAGTTCCTGGAAGTTGAAGCCAAACAAAGTCAAATACGGAGTCAAGCACTTGTTTTTGGCACTGAGTGCAATAGGTGACTGGAACAGATCCCAAGAGCCCCGGGGGGAGACAGGGTGGAGGCTCCATCTTGAGGGTCTCAGCTCTCCATTGCCACCTCTCCATCAGACACCTCTCAGGCCAGGTCCCACAGCCAGACAGGAGGTTACTGGGTGGAGGTGGACACCTTCTCAAGGGGAAAACCACTGTGCAGACACAGTGGCTGACCATGGGGTCTATTCAGCTCTTAAGCTCTATAGAACCATCAGGACAGGGAATTTGGGGGAGTTTTTCTTTTGCCTTTTATTGGAGAATGGCCAGACCCAGGTGGGAGGTTTCAGGGTGTGGTTCACCAAGCTTGCCGACGGTAATGACTCTCCTGACACTGTTTCCCAGTTTGCCTTGGAGATTCTTCACCCTCAGGCAAACTAGACCTTCTCCCAGAAGAACATCAGAAAATGCCAACTTTTGTCTTCACTAAGACCACAAACGGCCTTTTCTTTTGCTTTTCTGGAGAAAAAAAGGCTGAGGGAGACCTTATCACTTTCTACAACTGCATGAAAGGAGGTTGTAGTGAGGTGGGAGTCGGTCTCTTCTCCCAAGTAGCAAGTGAGAAGACAAGAGGAAATGGTCCCAAGTTGTGCCAGGAGGGGGTTAGGTTGGATATTAGGAGAAATTTCTTCACTGAAAGAGTTACCGAACACCAGAACAGACTGCCCAGGGACATGGTTGAGTCACCATTCCTGCAGGTATTTAAAAGATGTGTAGAAGTGGCACTTAGGGACATAGTTTAGTGGTAACTTGGCAGTGTCAGGGTTACTGTTGGACTTAATGATCTTAAGGGCCTTTTCCAACCTAAATGATTCTATGGTTCTATTCTGCAGATCTTACAGAGGTGTGTTGTCAGAGCCAGGCTAGTAAGAACTCAATTCTGCCCTCAATGCTACCTCCAGCTTTGTTCACAGAGCTATAAGAGTTGAAACTCTTTGCTACCAGCACTATTTCTGGAGACCTCAGAGGAGGTCAGCTGCACTTGGCAGCACAGACGGCTGGAAACAGGCCCTGCCCTACTCTAAATGGGCAAGGCAGATCATGGAGTTGAGATGTGATAGTCCTCCTGGGGTGAAGACAGCCTAGAAGATCCATCACCTGGAAATTCCTCTTGATGTCCCTTCTCACATCATTTCACAAGCTACCCTGAGTTTACAGACCCTGTTCCTACCACCTCCCCTGCCTTCCATCCCTGTCCCCGGCACACTGGCACTCACCAGGCAGCGAGCCGTTGATGTAGCCATTGATGGTGTGCAGCTCTGTCCTGTTGTGAGACAGGGGCTGAGGAGCTGCTGGGGAGCCAGGCTCAGAATACCAGCTTTTCCCTGTGGAGAAAGGAGGACGCAGTCAGCTTCCACTAGAGAGCATTTCAAAGAAGAAGGAAACCTTCCCCCCGGGGTGAAATAGTATGAAAGCCAAAATCCAAGGAGGTCAGACGTGTGGTGCCTGCTGGAAATCCACAGCAGACCTGGCCATGGCTCTGCATGACTATGTTGGTGGCCATTGCACAGGACAGGGCATTACCCACCAGCAGCTTTGGCTTGTGTGATGGGCACAAGGCCAGGGCATGGGGTGGTAGAGCTGAGGGGGCTGCAAGGACCCTGAACCTGGGGCAGTGAAGGAGGAATGGCAGTACTGTACCAGGAGCACATTGGAGGCTGGGGAGCTGTACAAGGCTCAAACGCTGGGGAGATAAAGTGGGAGCTCAGCAGCTGTGTTCACACCACAGCCAAAGCACACACCCTGGACTAGGCTGAATTCAGGGTCCAATACCACTCAACAGGGTACTTACCTTCATCAAACACTGCGAAGAGCATCACAAACTCTTGCTGCACGTTCTGGTTCCCATCACTCATCAGGCTCCCTGCAAGATGTCACGGCACAAATCTCTTTAAAGGTCAGCAAGCACCATGCCCGTCTCCCCAGGGAATTCCCTTCATGCCCTCCAAGAACTGGTAAATCAAGGTCAGGCTGTGGATTGCTTTTCTTACATCTCACAACTGACACAGCCTTGTTTCCAGCCTTGTAGTCCCCAAAAGCCCATGGTTGAGAGGCAGCTGCCCCCAGAAGACATCAAAAGGTCTGTTTGTGCTGCCTTGTCCTCACAGGATACACTTAGTCACCTGGAAGAGCCCATTTTTGCTAGCCCCCTCATCAGCACCATTGTCTGCGCTTGCTCTTCGTCTAGACTTTGCTTGTCAGTGGAGAAACTGCTCCTGGTGAGTCACTGGAGCCTGTAGACAGTGCCCTGGAAGGAGGTGACTCGTGCCCATTCCTCTCCGGTGACTACAGAGGGCTCTGAACAACCACCTCTAGGAGACAGCTCAACCAGGGGAGACCAATCCCACCTTAGGTACACTTCTTGGTGCCTTGCACCCAGCAAGTATTAACAGTCAGGATTTCACCACCTCCATGTTTACCGAAGGAAGGAGAGCAGGCACAGCTACTGTGGACCAGGCAGTGCCCCAAGCATCCTGCCTCTCTCATGCCTGATCCTTAACCCTTTTTGAGACAAACTTCCCTCTAGTTCTTCCCACAAAACCCTGTTTGACAAAGCCCCTGGCTGACACTGAACGATCACAGCTTGGTGAAGTTCTGCAGGAAAAGCATTTATGCCTCCATAGCTATTCACCGCATGGATAGATAAGGTTCAGATACAAGGTAGAGGACTTCATCTGGGGTCTGAAATCTTGCAAAGGAAAGAAACAACTGATTACTCCCCAGAAGGGAAATCCAAAGTGTGTTTTGCTCCTGCACTGGGAAGGGACACTTTGAGGAAAGGGCCAAACCCCAAAAGTGCTGTTGTTGACCACAGTTTACTGACTCCACTGCCACGTTCAGCCTCTGGAAGGGATCTTTGGTTTTTCTGCTTTTTCATTCACGACTGCATGTGACCTGTCCCCATCCTGTGCGGTCCTTACCAGGTCGGCACACAAGCAGGGCTCCGATCAAACCGGAGTTGATGTCCTTCACGCTGTCGGTGTTGGAGGAGTAGGAGTGGGTCAGGCATGCTGAGTCACCATCTGTGGGACCGTGGTCTTGCTGGATTTCCCAGATGTACGTGTGTGTCTTCCCCGGGTCCACCCTGTCACCCTCCTTCTCTGGCTGGCTGGCCTCATCCTCATACCCTGCACCTAAAACCAAAGGAAGAGCCAGATGTCACCAAAGGTTCATCCCCAAGACACTGTGGCTACAGAAATGCCTCTTCCCCCAACCCAAAGCATGGCCTCTCTCCACCCCAGCCCCCATGGCCAGCATGACTCCCACCGGCAATAGGTGGTCTCAGGGCAGTGAGCAGAGCTGTACCAGAGACTTGATGGTTGGGCTGTGCACCCCACCAACCTTCCCTGAAGCTGAAGGGCACAATCTTCCTGGCCCCAAGCACCCAGCCTCAGGTTTAACCTGTTTATTATCTGTATAATTGCCCAACTCACCCTCTGACGCCTTCCAGTAGGACACCCCCACAGCATGGATGTTGTACGGGCGGGAGGCCAGGTTCTTAAACGTGATGACCACCGTGTCATAGACTTCTGCTCGGATGGTGGGGCCCAGAAGACCTGAAGGGAGGAAGACAACAGGGTCAGGCAGCTCATACCCAGCTGTGGGCCCCAAAGGGTTTGGGCTTTCCAACTGCACAAATAGCAGGTGTCCTTCAAGTACCACAGCAGCATCATCTGCTCTGGCACCAGTAAAGCTCCCTCTATCACAGCAGCTCTGCTCTACTGGGACTTTACCCAGGCGCGTTCCCATTCCTGGCCGAGGAACTCCCAGCACCCAACCCAGGATGAGTTTGGCCACTGTCATGGAGAGTTTGGGGCGACCACGCTGTGGGTGCTTCTTACCCATCCACGCTGGCTTGGGCTTGGGCTGTGTGAAGGAGGCATCGGAATACTCCACAAACACGGCCTTCCTGTACTGGGGAAGGACATCAGGAGTAGGGGTCCATGGGCCTGGCTGCCCCAACACGCTGCAAGAAGAAGAAGAAGCCAAGGGTGATTGTGCAGCCCCATCCACGGACAGGCAGCAGCCATCCTCTTCCTCCCCTCCCCACCAGCTTGCCTGTGCTGTGCCAGCCCCGGGCATCACTCACCCTGTTGTGTCCTTTGGGTTTCCTGGCAACCCCCCAGGTGTGTCTGGAAATGTTTTGCTCAGCTCACGGATGACAACGTGGCAGTGATTAATGTCACGGTGTTAGTCACGATGGAAGAAGACACAATGGCAGGAGGCAGAGCGCTGTACCCAGCACAGCCATAGGCATCGCTGCTGGTCCCTGCCTCGTGCCTTGACTGGCTTCATGCTTCCCCACCAGCAGAGACCCAGGGCACTGGGACTGCTGTGATAACAGTGTCATGGTGGCCTCTGCCCTGCAGACACCCCCTACACCATCCCCAGCATCTTCAGGTGTGGCAGACACATCACACCATGTATAACCTTGAGCATCCTCGCCAGCTTCCCCCCGGAAAGAGACTGTGTCAGGAGGGATGGCAGTTTGCTCTGTGGTTCGAGCAACGTCCCCACACTCATTTATTTTCTGACCAAATTGGGATTTACAGCCAGCTCCTAAAAAAATGCTCCTTGCAGCAGGAGGATAAAGGAGCCCCGAACGTATTTCACACCCCACTTATCTCCACTGGCCACTTTCTATCTGTAAGTAGCTTAACAAATTCATTTTCCAGAAGGAATCCAGCACATTTATCAGGATAAAAAAGCCAAGAATTTCTCCAGGGATTTTAGAGGCTGGCTTATCAGCCCTGGGACTGAGACCATTTCCAGTAACCAGACAGACCGCTTCCAGTCTTGTTTTGTTTGGAGCAAAAGTCAGGTGGTATTTTCTTCCCTCTGAAGAGGCAGGGAGGATTGCTCTCCCCCTCTGACTAAGCCTTCATCCAAGCAGCGGTTCCCTTTGCGACTCTTCCTCAAGAGGAAGAGGAAGGAGCCGGAGTGACTCAAATTTGGGAAAGGGCGACGCACGCTCGCCCCCACACCGCCGGCTGGAAGCCACCTGCAGCCAGGGGATGCTGCAAGGAGAGAGGGTTTCACCCTCCCTGGGGACAGAGCAGGATGGGTGCCCATAAAACCCCCCCACGTGCCCAGCTTCTGCCTTCCTCACCATGGCTATAGCCCATAAAACCCCCCCACGTGCCCAGCTTCTGCCTTCCTCACCATGGCTATAGCCCATAAAACCCCCCCACGTGCCCAGCTTCTGCCTTCCTCACCATGGCTATAACCCCCTGTTCAGGCTGGCAGGAAGCCCCCAGCAGACACAGCCCCAGTGAGCAGGGTGCCTGCGTTCAGCTGGCTTTGCCCACCAGCTGGTGTCATGCCTGGCTCGATGGCAGTAGGGTCCAGACCAAGCTTTGCTCTCTAGGGTGACCCCAGGCTGGGAGGTGGCAGTGCCACGGGGTCACTGGCACTGGGCTGTCCGCTGTCAGGAAGCTGGGCCTTAATCTTTAACTCGCAGAAAGCCCACCTTTCAAAAATTCATCCCTGAGATATGAGGGTCCGGTCCTGCTAATTCTGCAGTAAACAAGGCAGAAATCCTCTGGAGCCGGGGGGGGGGCTTTGCCGGCATGTAGGGCCATGGCTGGGAGGAGACGTGGTGACACCAGGGCTCAGCGCTGGCACGGCAGAGCCTGACAGCCTTTGCAGGAGACAAGGAGGCAGAGTTCGGAGCGGGGACATCTGATCCAAGTGCTTCTGGCCAGTCCTCTGCACTTGGGGTCCCCGTGGACTTCCTACCCCACGGGGCGGCTGAAGCTGAGGCAGGGAGACAAGTTCCTGGCGCCTCGGATCAGCATTGTTAACTGCACTATCTGTTCATCTCTCCGAGCCGGGAGACGGCCAAGGTAAACAGCCGAAGCACTCAAACACGGGCTGCTGCTACGTGGCCGCCAGCTCCGAGCCGGAGCTGAGATCCCTGGGGCTGTCGCAGGACGTGCTGGTCCCGGCTCTGACCCCACCGTTAGGGTTGTGTTTGGGAGGAAGAGAAACTGAAATCATGGGGAAGGCGTAAGCAGCTCTGGCCCCGTGTGCCCTAACCCATTCATTTGGCAGAGCTTCCCACCAACGTGCCAGAGAAACCACCGGACACATAACAAGGGTTTTGGAGGTCCTGCCTGGAGGTGCAGCCATGAGATGCTGGTACCATGAGGGGTGGAGAAGAAGACACACCATACACAACTCCAAGGCACCCCAGCTCTGTTGCTGCTATGCTCCTACATGCCCTTTCTCCCCAGCCTGGTCATTTTCCTGTGCCCTCCCCACATGGGGGAAACTGGGCTGAAACTGCACAGCCAGAGAAAAGGCACCATCATCCAGCTGAGATCAGCCAAGCCGAACAAGCCCCAGTTCCTACCATGGCTCCCCAGGAGCCGTGTTGCCCCGACCTCCCCTGCCTCTCGGGGCTGGAGCACGTCACCAAGTTTTTCTTGAGAAGGCCAAATTTATCTTTCCCTGTTCTAGAGAAGTGAGCTCAGACTGCCTGCTGATGACCCGCTCACCCCCAGGGCATAGCCAGGTCCCTGAGTCACTCCCAGGTCAGAAACGATGCACGAGCGCATCATTAGAGCCAGTGCCGAAATGGAAAGCCACAGGGTTGAATTAACAGTGTGAGTGACCTCACCTTCACAGTGCAACGTTAGTAAAAGCAGGGCTGGGGGGGTGCATTAGTAAAACGGGGGGGTGTGCTGGATGCAATTTTTCAAAGGGAGTAGAAAACCAACATAACTCTGGTACAGTGACTACGGCAGTTAGTCAGGCTGACACCACCGGAGCCTGGTTTCCAGTGCCTGACCACAGCTCCTCGCTCCTCAAGCCAGTATGGGGCTGAGAGAAGGTTGTGGACTGACATCGCCCCAGCACAGAGCCTGGGGAAGGGGATGTGGCAGCTTGGTCCCCAGGGGACATAGCTGCCCCCCTCTGCTCCCCATGCTGAGCTCAGAACAGCCCGTTCACAGCCATGTGTGTCCAAGCCAACTGTGTCCCCAGACAGCACCGTCCCGATGCCCCAGCAATGAAACTGCCACTTTTCCTTCCCACTCCAAAGTATTTGGGCAAAGCCACCCTGCCTTCCTCCTTCACACTGTGAATAAACACCATTCTTCGCCCAAACACTAAAAATTGTTTTCATCCCCTAAAGGAAAAATTTCAGCCCTAGCAATATAACGTACACAAAGATGTAAATACCTAAAGCTGGGTTTTACCTGACACAGTGGAAAGCCTTTGCTGCTCTGAGTTATGTCAGGGGGGCACAGCCAACCTCCTTCTGCAGCCCCCAGGCAGGGAAGCACAGAACCCCACCTCCCCAGGTGCAGAGCAGAAGAGAAATCCCAGGCTGGAGAGCCAGCTCTTGGCTCTAGGGCACAGACTTTAAAGGCTCACAGGCAAACGGCATTAAGATAAAGCAGCACAGAGCATGCCTGCATCTTTCTCTACAGATTTATGCCACCTGTGCATCATTAGGGGTTGCACTTAGTGACTCCCCATCGCACAGAATCACCTGTGCCAGCAGCTCAGTGCACCCACCCTGCCAGGTTGCCCCCAAGTGCTCGCCTGGACCCAAGCTCGTGGTGCCAGGGTGGGAGAACACATGTAGCAGGGTGCAATTTCTATTCGATTGGAATTGCAATAGAAAGAGCCTTACCCTGCAGGGGCTTGCAGCACGGAGAGCAGGTCGCTGTGCGTGTAGTCCCAGGCGGTTTCCACTGCGCCGATATAGTATCTTCTGACTTTGCTGATGCCCTCCTCAACCAGGCAGAGGAGCAGGAGGCCACGCAGGGCTCCCACCAGCATCGTGCCTGTCAGCTGGGAACCGCGCCGGCTTCAGGAGGAAAAAACAAAAAGGAAGGAATGAGAAAGGAAAGAGGAGGGGAAAGCCTTTATCTTCTCATCCAGCTGCTGTAATCCGCAGGAGACGATGATTTAAAGCCAGCACCCACAGGCTCAGTCAGAGCACTGGAGAGTTTCTCAAAGACATCAGGAGAGGAATTGCCCAAGCAGGTTAGTGCAAAGAGGAATGTGTGAGCGATGAACTCTTCCTCTGGGGTGGCAGTGACAGGAGGAGAGGAAAAAACAAAAGGAAAGGGAGGGCAAGCGCAGCAATAAGCTCCGCTGCAGGACCCAGCTGGCTCCGTGTCCTGGCCAGTGTCCGGGAGCGAGGTGAGGAAAGGGAGGGTTGCAGAGGAAGGGGAATTTAGGTGCGGTCCCTGCCTGGTCCCACCTTCCCTCTCACGGCAGAGGGGAAGGAGGGAGCGGGTTGCAGGCAAGTGCCCTGCTGCCGCCCAGCCTGCAGGAGCCTTTATTTCCCAGGCAGGGCAGCCTGGGCTTGTACTTGGGGCTGGAGCTCCCCAGGGAGCTGGCAGCTGCCTTCTCTACCTGCTAACCCAAATAGCTTGAGGAAACGGTGATTTAGGGGAAAATTCGCTGTCAGGATGCAGATGGCTTATTGCTACGGAGCAGGAGAGGCTGCCCTGTCCCCCCCGCACCCAGTGCTGGGAGCTCGCAGGGCACTTTGCATCTGCAGGGGTAGGGCTGGGGGTGAGGAAATAGCCAGGGATGTAATATGCATGTCCATATGTGGGGTGCATCCCTGTCCCCCAGGGGCCTGCACCTCAAGGAGTGACAATTTAGCCACACAACCTCCCTTCGAGCCACACGGGAGGGAGAGGGTTGGGGTGATCTCTGGGAGTCCCCCTCCCGCCAGCCCTTCCTCACCCTTCTCCTCTTCTCCCAGAGTCCTGCAGAACAGCTCAGGGGAGACGCACTGAAACGTTTTTGCGAATTTCTTCCGTTTTAAGCCTTTTTAAAAGCCCAGGAAATCCCACACACGCCCCCCAAAATGCACACATATGTGCTCACGCACACACCAGCATGAGGTTCTCCCTCAGCTCACGAAGGCAGGAAGACGAGGAGAAACGCCCTGCGTGGTCCCGGCGTCTGCTGGGCGAGCGAGGTGGGGAAACATCCCATAAATCACGCTGTAGGGCGGCAAGAGTGCAACGGGGGTGGTGACCCCTTTGGTGACAGCCTCAATGTGTGCAGGAGCATCCGTGTGACAGGTCTTGGTGCCTGGGCAACAGAGGGCGGCGGTGGGGATGGTGGAGGGATGGGTGTTTTGGGGTCTCAGGTGTGAATCCTCAGCGCAGGGCAGGTGGGACTGGTAAGGGCTGGGTTGGGAGATAGGAGCTGAGCCCCCTTGGGTAAGGGCAATCCCAGCGGGTGCAGGAACACACTCCCTGGTGTCCCACTGCCCCGTGTAGCCTGGGAATGAGCACCCCAGCCCCACGGACTCACTGTGAAGGAGCACCCCATGTCCATGGGGTGAGTGATGGCTCTCTGTCCCCCTCCCTCAGAGAGGGGCCAGTTCTTCTCACCTCGCCGGGTACACCCTCTCCCTTCCCACCCCTCTCCTTACAGCAGCCCCAGGCCCGAGGGGGAAAACCATCCCAGACAGCTGTGTCTGGCCGGGGCTCCCACAGCAGCAGCAAGGAGCCCCCGGGGGGACTCCCCCTCGGCCCGTGTAAAACCCCAACACGTCGAGGGGCTGCCCACTCCTTCCTGCGCTCGCCGAGGGGCCAAGCTGATGCAGCAGGAGACGGGGTACAAAGTGCACCACCCTGCTCCCAGAGAGGCAAAAATCCAGTGGGAAACACATTTCCTCCAGCTCATGCACCGGCGGCTGGCTCCGTGCCCAGCCTGGGGCTCCTTTTCTTTGCGAGGAAGATGAGCAACAGCCCGCCCTGTGTTTTCCAGCAAGTATTTTGGGGCAAAACAAGCGGTGTGTCACACTCGGGGATGCCCCCGGGTGCTCGGCACCACCTGCCCTGGTGCATTGAAGTAGAAGGATATTGTTCAGTGCTGGAGGGGAAAGGGTTGTCTGGAGGTCCGGGACAGACACAGGAGATCCGGGTTGTGCTTCTGGCAGCGGTGTCCCCTGCAGTATTGGACGTGACTTTACTCCAGTCATCCTGTCTGGGAATCTCCTAGTGCTGTGAGACTGTGCTCACCCGGAAAGCCTGGAAAAGGTGTTTCTTTCAGAAACAAGCAGATGACAAAAACGTTTTCAAGCGGACAACATGACCGTGAAGGGGGTAATCCGTGGGTGGCAGCATGGGATGGGCACACAGTAGGGTTGAGGATGGCTGTCAGGAGAGGTGCTGCAGCTCTGGCTGCTGGGGATCTGCAGGGGGTGGCACAGGGGTTTCTTGCCCCTAAACCCTGGCAGAGATGCTCCAGGCACTGTGGGATGAAAACATCCAGGGATCACGGGGGAGAGTCAGGCAAAGCTTTCCTTGGGGGCTGCAATGGCAGGAGCCTGGACACAGTCAGAAATGAATGGTGGACACAGACAGAAATGAATGGTGGACACAGTCAGAAATGAATGGTTGTGACACTGGCAGGTGCCGAAGTGCTGGGTTTAACCATTTTCAGCTGTCGGGAGGCAGGTCCAGATTCCTGATCCAGAGACATAAGAGTAAACTGGAGAGATGGGTTCTAACCCAAGGGAACAGAAAGAAAATGGTATTATCCAGATACTCAAGGCTGTGGGAAGGGGAATCCAGGTGTGAAACTGGAGGACACTTGGAAGTAATTTGGGAAGGGGGCCCAGATCCTGGCGCTTGCTGCACGCAGTTGGTAGCTTTGTGCAGGCACGTGAGAGCCAGCACAGAGCAAAGCGTGCTGAGGACAGACTGCTTCCCCCCCCCGGCACAGTTTTGGGCCCCTTACCACAAAAAAGACATTGAGGTGCTGGAGTGGGTCCAGAGAAGGGCAATGAAGCTGGTGAGGGGTCTGGAGAGAGTCTTATGAGGAGAGACTGAGGGAGGTGGGGGTGTTCAGTCTAGAGAAGAGGAGGCTGAGGGGAGACCTTATTGCTTTCTACAACTACCTGAAAGGAGGGTGTAGAGAGGTGGCGGTCGGTCTCTTCTCCCAAGTCACAGGGGATGGGACAAGAGGAAATGGCCTCAAGTTGCACCAGGGGAGGTTCAGGTTGGATATTAGGAAAAATTTCTTCACTGAGAGAGTTATCAGGCATTGGAATGGGCTGCCCAGGGAAGTGGTTGAGGCACCATCCCTGGAGATACTCAAAAGACGAGTTGACATGGTGCTCGGGAATATGGTTTAGTGTTGTGGGGGGTTTTTTGGTTTTTTGTTTTGCTTTTTACTATGATTGGACTAGACGATCTTAAGATCTTAAAGCAACCTAGGCAATTCTGTGATTCTGTGATGGGGAAGCCAGGACAGACTCCCGCCGCCGAGAGTCCCGGAGAAACCTGCTTGGCCAGAGCCAGTGACCCACGTGCACGCAGAAAGTGTTGGCTGTTTCCCCGAATTGTGCAGTCCTCAGCGCAATATGGGGCTGGGGCAGATAAAAATGACTCAGAACAAAGTGAGCCATGTCTGATCTCTCCTGGGACTTTTTTTTGTGTGTGTATGTGAGAGAACGAGTGAGTGACTCATGGCAGCTGCTCGGGAATGTAGAGTATCTCAGAAGCAGCAGCCACCCACGGGGGCACTCATCCTTCCCAGCACTCACATGGGCAGAGGGCACTGGGACACCGGCTGTGCCACATGGCACCGGTAATCCAGCAGAAGGACGAGCCATGGCCCCTTGTACCAGCACTTCTGATCTGGAGCATCTCCCACTGCTGCTCGCACCCCACCTGGACCCTGCCTGCCCTTGGGGAGGGCTTGGTTTTGGTGCGTGGCTGCTCCAGACAGAGGAATGGCATCCCAAGGGTCAGCAGGACGCATCCCTGCTCTTCCACAGACGTGCCCTGGGCAAGTCCCCGCCACGTGGGCTTGCCACGCTTCTTCCCCGCGCCGCCGGGTGCACGCCGCTGGCTGGCTCCTGCCCAGCCCGCTGGCCATGCCCACCTGGATGCGTGCCACGCTGACTCATTTAACCAAATGCCGTAGGAAATCCCTGTCACCTTTCCAGCACCTCCCCGCACAGCGGGAGTGAAGGATGCTGCGGGGGTTTCCAGCCTCCCCTCCAGAGCCAGCGCCGGGGTTCGGTCACAATGTGTTTATCCCATGTAACCAGCCCCACCGTGCTCTGCAAGAGCAGAGGTGCTTTAGGGGAGCTGCTTTTCTCAGAACCCACTGTCTCAGTTAGGAAGAAAAAACAATTAAAATAAACCACCAACCCACCAGCCAAAAAAAAAAAAAAAAGGCTTCTCTCCTGCTGCTTTTGTCTCCACCCAGGCTGCTGCTAAACCAGCCCAGATGGAGAGACAAACCCTGGCCCTGGTGCAGATAAATCACAGCAGGAGCAAAGCCCACACCTGTCCTTGGGGGAAAAAACCTCCCTGCTGGAGGAGAAATGCCAGATGGACCTTGCTCGGCTGCTGGACCCAGGCAACGACGGAGCAAAGCGGGGCTGCAGCCTCACCAGCTCACAGACCAGCCGACCTGGAGGGAGCAGGACCCTGAGGGAGCAGCAGCACAGCGGGGCCGATGGCACCAACACCTCTAAGTACCCGGCAAACCCAGCCCTGAGGTGCCCTAATCCTGGAGGAGAAACACCGATGTGGAGGAGGTCCCAAAAATAAGCCTCCTCTCCTCCCCTGGCTTTCCCTGCAAGAAGTGGGTCAGCGGAGCGTTTCTGCTTTCTCTGTTTCTCACGTCAGAGGCATCTCTGAATGATTCAGGCAGCGGGAGCACAACGGCCGCGCTCCTGACACAGGGCTCCCCGGGGGGGTTCTGCCTGCAGGAGCCGGGGAGGACAAGCAATTCGGGGGCGTCTCACTGGCCAGAGGATGCTCCCCACAGCCACTGGCTTCACACGGCTATTACTAAAGGATCTTTGCTCCTCAAAGTTTCAGAGCAGCCCAGGGAAAACAAGAGCAACCTCCAGGCTCACGTGTCCTTCGTAGGTCACCTAATTAACCTGGTTGATTCAATGAAGCTCAGAGCAATTTCTCTCCCCTGGGCTTGCTTTGAGAGTCACTGCTGCTGGGTCAGCCTGGAGATGGGGTCTTTTTTTTTCCCAAGGGGTGTCTGTTTTTTGGTGTCTAATGTGTACTGTGCTAGTTCATTTCCTCAGACAGCCTGGCTGCTGCAAAACCTCCTGGAATAAGCCCTGAGATCCCAGGGCTGCTCATACTCAGCAAAACTTGCCCTGTACCCCCCAGGAAGTGGGTCTCTTCCACAGACGATGTGCTTGGGGCTGTGGGGAAGGGGCACTGTCCCCTGTGCCAGCCTGCCTTCTTGATCCCTAAACCTGGCTGGCATAAATCCCAGCTGCTGGCAGGAGAGAGCAGAAAGCCCCTTCCTTTGCGGGGTGTAAGTGGGGAAGGCTGGGGGAGGGCCAGCCTGTGCTGAAAAGCCCCCATGGCAGCTGGGGGGGCAGTGAAGGAGAAGGGCTGTCACCTCCACCCAGAGTGGCACGAAGGGCTGGAGCCCACGTTTGCTTCATTTCCAGAAAATGAGAAAAGAGAGAGAGAGACGGCGGAGGAGAGAGAAACCCCGCTGAAAATCCCCAAGCTCTTGCTTTGACGGGGCTGAGCTGCAAATTTCCTTTCCGCAAACTGCAGCGTGCCCCCAGCCAGCCCCCGAGCCGGGGCTGTCCCTGCGCGGCTGCGTGACACCAGCGCGGATGTCCCGGCCGGGGGAAGGGGAATTCAGACCTTGCTTCTCGCCGTACTAAAAGCAGCGACTCGGTGGTGGCCGCGGCAGAGCACCGGGTGGCTGGGGCCACGAGGCTGGCAGCGTCGGGGCCACATCACGCGGGGCCACCGGAGTAGCAGCTTGGCAGCCCCAGGACACTGCAGTGGGGACACGTTTCCTATCGACGAGGGACCCTGGCATCTGGCGGAGATGGCCAGGTATGGTGCCTCACTAAGGCGCCCGGAGGGGCATCGTGGGTCCATTTACAGGGCATTTTTGGGGGGCTCTGCAAGTGTGGACGTGCTGGGGGGACATGCTTTTGTTGCCGGCGTTCTTGCCTGGTACTGCTCACCCTGACCGTGCACTGGAAGCCCGTACGGGCTGGTGAGCTGCGGCTCAGCCTGGCCACACAGGATGGGAAGAAGTGGTCCTGCCAGGAGGGAGGGGAAGCCTTTGATACGGGGAACGGCTTTTTGTGCCTCTGTCTCCTGAGCTGAACAGGGCTGCTGGCCAGAAAGGCATCCTGCCGGGAGCCCCAGGGGCTGCAGGGTGCTGAGGTGCTGGTGTTGCCCCCCTCCCCGTGCCACCCTCTGTTCCATGCTGGGCCTGACCCTGCTGCACAGGAGCCCCCTGCAGCCCCTCCAGCCCCCCTGTCAGCACAGTTCCTTCCCTGGGCAACCCAGAAGCCTGTCCCAGGTGACACTGCACATGCACCGGGAAAGATGGGGCCATGGGGCAGATGCTCAGGTCAGCGGGTGCCCCCGGGACCACGTGTAGGGGGAACCCCACAGCTGGCACTGGGGAGGTGGCACAAGAGGAACCCTGCCTGGCAGCCCTTTGCCCAGGGCAGGGAGACAAAACCAGAGACACGTGCGGCGATGGGAGCCCACCACCCACCGGACGTGCAGGAGACCCCAGTGCCACCTGACACTGGTGTTCGGATGGCATTTCTGAGATGAAACACTGCCGCCAGGCTCCCACTTTCCCCCAGCCGTCCCTCCCTGTTGGCCGTCCCCTCCTTGGCCACCACATCTTCTTTTCCCAGGGGAAGCTGCTCTGCTCGCTGCCAGCCCTGCCCAGAGAGGAGGCGGAGGGAGACCCAGCAGAGACATGGTGCTCTTGGCTGCTCAGTAGTCGGTGTAGGATCTGTCCGACAGTCTCACTAACAGCTACATCTGATTACTGGGTCACCAAAGGGTGACCACGCTGCACCTGCAGGAACTGCCCTCTGATCTGCTGGGGACGGGACGACCTGGGCTCTCTGGGAGCGTGGTGGGGGCAGAGCCCTGATCCTGAGCAATGCCCTGAGGCTTTGGCTGCTCAGGAGAGCAAATGCAGGAGCTTTCCAGTTGCTAGAGGGTAAATAAACCCTTGTGGAATGCAGTCTCCTTCTCCAGGTGGTTATGAGAGCGTAAGTCCTTTGGAGCATCCTGTCTACAGGGTCCCTGGGACTGGAAACCCAGCTTCTCTCCTCTTTCACCCCCATGGCGCCTGCCCCTCCAGCTGTGCCTTGCCCAGCCCTGGGCACCTCAAACAGCCAGGTTTCAAGTCCCAAATCTGCTGTGGGCAGCAGCCACCAGCCCCCACGGCACCAGAAGAGTGCAAGATGTCATGCCTCAGTCCCACGGGAAGCCCTGTCCCCCCACCTTGGTTTGGGTTTGCACACACTGTTCCAGCCCGTTCCCCCCTAACCGGGGCAGCGCAGGAAACACGTGCCATGCGGCTGCGGCTCCCGACACGTCCCCAACTGCCTGAGGGAGGGGAAGGAGGCACCGGGCTGTTTGTGAGTGGGACATCACGGTCACCGCGGCCGAGTGCTGCCGTCGGTTCCCAGAACATTGTCTGTTCCCTGACCCGGTCCACGCTGCCGGCATTCCTGCTCCCACTCACACCCTGGTTTCCATTAAACCCACGGGAGGGTCAAACTCACTCCTCCCTGGTTTTACAATCTCTCCGGGAGGACCTCTCTTATTTTGCCTGTTGTGTCTTGGGTTTTCTGGCGTCGCTGTGCCCAGGTGGGGAGTGGGTTCTGCAGGAGTTCAAGTGAGTTAACAGCTCGGAAATCAGAGGGATGGCCGTTTCGGGGGAGACAATAATGGCTGCCCCAAAGGGGCTCAGGGACTCATCTGGGCAGAACTGGGGGTTGCGGTCCTGAGTGATGTGCTCTGGGCAACCCAGCTTTAGGAGGGGAGTTGGATTAGATGAGCTCTAGAGGTCCCTTCCAGCTCTGACAATTCCCTGACTCCGTGTGAGGGACGCAGAGCAGCAGACCCTCCACGCCGCTTCCAACACGCCCGAGACCCTGACCCCACCACATGAGAGAAGAAGTCCTGGCCCAGGTGGTGGGGTGCCGAGCTGCGACGCTGGTCCTGGCTAGGAGAGAGTTCATTTTCTGTGGATTTGTGCCAAAACCAAGTGTTGATAATTATCAACAGGGGTATTTGAGCTCTCGCTGAGCAGCATCCGCACAGCCCAGGCCTCTCCCACTCCTCACACCACCCCGCCAGGCAGGCCTGGGGGTGCTCAGGAAGCCGGGAGGGGACACAGCCAGGATCAGAG
>VXAK01000948.1:42424-60204 GCA_013399435.1 Arenaria interpres
AATTCCTCATTTCTCTTCGCGTGCGTGGCGTTTATGTACCCATTAAACTCTTTTTCCCTCAACCCACGAGTTTTCTCCCTTTTCCCTTCCCCATTCCCCTCCCCACCCCACCCCACGGGGGGCGGATGTCCCCGAGCGGCTGAGCCGCCCGGGCGGCCGCTGTTTTAAGGAACAGCCCAAGGCCCAACGGCCCGGCCCTGGGCCTGCCCGCGGCCGCCATGACACCCCGCGCGCGCTCCCGTCCCCCCAGCCCCCNGGCCCCGGGGAGGCCCTCGGCCCTCAGGGGAATGACATGGGGCCTGGGGGTTCCCAAAGGCCCGTGGGGAAGTGCCAGGCCCCGTGGGCAGTGTGACTAGGTGGGGGTTCCGTGTCCCTGGTGAGGCCCTGGGTGGGCAGGGGGCTGTGGGACCTCAGTCCCCGTACTGAGCCTCTCCAGGTGCCTGCAGGTGTGAAGGAGGACTCGTTCAACGTGCTGGACCTGGCGGAGTACACCAAGAACCGGCCCTGGTGGCGCAAGGTCTTTGCCCCCAGCTCGGGGTCGAGTGCTGAGAAATACAACGTCGCCACGCAGCTGCTGATCGGAGGGGTCACGGGATGGTAAGATGTGCTGGGGTTGCCGCTGGTGGCAGGCAGGATGCCTGTGGCGACTAGCTGGGCTTTCGGGAACACGCTGACAGGTGCAGGGTGGTCATCTGGCAGCCTCACAGAGAGGGCAAGTGTCCAGTGTGCTCAGCCCACTGTGCCTCGGCGTGCTCTCCTCAGTGGTGGGAGGTCTTAAAAGCCGTCTCTAATGGGGAGTGGGAGAACTGACACTATCTCCTAGGGAAGAAAATGGCAGCAGGCTTTAATTTTTGAGGTGAGAGAATTCTCTTTTAACTTCTGGCACAGAGTGGTGGTGTTGAATTTAAGACGGGCAAATATGAGCCTCTTGGAAAACAAGGATACCTTCTTCCCAGGAGGTGGATGTGCTTCGGGCATCTGCACAAAATCCCTCTGCGGAGGTGGCTTATGGCACCTGTGGGCATGGTTCCTGGGGTTTCGTGTCGCTTGTAGCAAGTGCTGGGGCTGGTGGCTTGTGGCTCTCGTTGCAACTTATTCCCACAGCAGCATTGCTTGAGTGGAAAACTTGGTGTAATCCCATTGCTTTGCTTCTTGCCCTGCCTGTCTCCTTTGTCTGGCATAAGGGTAACCGTCTGAAAGATCTTCATTTTCTGATAAAAATATGAGCTGGACACCTCTCTCTTGTATCTTCACAAAGTGTATGTATTCGGAAATGGGTAAGAGGAGGTTGCTGTGTTGTTTTGCAATGTTGACAAGGAAACTGGGGTCAAAGTAAAGTCTGGTTTGGGTGGTACAATACACTAGCCCTTTGCTGCATGACTGAGCAATGGGGTGGTGCTTTCTTGAGTTCTGGGGGCTGCAGCGATGTCTTTCATGTTGAGAGGGTGTAACCCAGTTTGGAGACCAGTATGGCTTTAGACCACTGCTGCCTGCTTGGTTCAGAATTTTTCTCTTCTGAGAAATGAAAAAGAAAGTTAAGCAGTTGTTTGGGCAACAAAGAATCCTGCCTTGTGACCTGCTCCCTGTGCTCTATCATGGAGCAGCAGCAGATGTGCTGCCTGAATTTCCCTATTTCCCTTCAGAGATGGTGCCAGTTCAAAAAAAAAAAGTAAAAATCACTTGTTGATTTTGGTAGAGTCACATGTTTCCGATTACTCTTTTGGGAGGTTGATGTTGAAGAGATAAGAATCAAAACTGCAAAAGGCTGAAATGCAATAGTGAGAAGTAAAAAGCTGTAAAGCATCGCTTTTGGCTGGTGCAGATCCTTTCTCTTTCTCTCTGGTTGCATGTGGGTTTCTCCTGCCATTTGTCGGGCTGTCTCTGAGTCTTGGGTAATTACTGCCAAAGGCAGCCTTGGCTGTGGGAAGCATGTTGAGGAGCGTGTGTTTGGTGTCTCATTCTCCTGACTTGGATCCCGGTTGATTTGTAGGTGTACTGGATTCATCTTCCAGAAAGTTGGGAAGCTGGCGGCGACAGCAGTGGGAGGTGGCTTTTTCCTGCTTCAGGTGTGTATGAAGTCATGGCTTTCCAAGAGCTGGTGGGGACAAAGGGCTGTCGAGTGATCGTTACCTGTTGAGACAGGTGGAGCCAGTTCCACGCTCTGCCAGGAGCTCTGTGTGGCCGTGGATGCCAAGGGCGTATGTTCCCTGGGGCACACAGATGTGGCAGCAGAGCAGGGTCTGTGGGTGTAAACTTGATTGCCAAAAGGTGCTCTTGCTGAGGGTCTGCTCACAAAGGCACGTGGGGGCTGTTACTGCAGGGGCACCTGAGTGAAGCAGGAGACAGCCTTTGGCTGTGGCAAACCTCGCTGCTGCTGCAGGACTGCCTGGTCAGAACTGGCTACTGTACTTAGTCCTGTGCCCGTGGAGATGGTGTTCCTGGAGGAACAGCCCTGGATGTGTCCTGGAACAGCCCAAGGGTGATTTGTCCCTGTCTGTGATATTCTTCTTGTCAACCTGGCTACCTGAGGAGTCAGGCTGGCACGGACAGGGCTCTCTGTAAAGCATTGGGGAAGAGGAGAGAAACAGAGATATATCTCTGTCCTCAACCATTTTTCCTGGTTTCCAAGAACCCTGGAACCAAGGGGAGCTGCTCGGATGTGAACATCCAGCTTGTGCATCCTGCAGGAGGCAGAACAGCTCTCAGGCCTCGCTCAGCAGTCTTATTGTTTGCTTCTCAAGGCGCTGTCTGTGTGTGACTCGTTCTTCCCGCTCTTCTGGCTCTGCTTGTTCTGCTGAAAGCCCAAAAGCTTGCTCTGAGCAGGGAGAGTTTCACTGGTGAATCATCCTGACCAGATAAAATATTTAGAGAGGAACAGGCTATTAATAGCTGTGTCCACCCACAGCAGCAGGAGAGCTGCAGAGAGTCCCAACAACATACGTGGCAGTTGCGAGGGGGAGGTGATGCCAGCTTCACGTTAGAGAATAGAGGCTGAAACAGGCTAAGCTGCAACGCGTGCCCTGCTTTTGGGGGATTACTGTGGAGGACAGATGTTGCAGGACAATTAATACAGCTACAGGGGTGGTCCTTTGGCCAGTTTTTAAGCGAGTGTGCTCATCCTCTCAGCCCGCTGGACTAGTGTGTGGGAGGTGACTGTCATCAGGGAAGGCGGGTGGGCAAGGGGGTCTGTTTAGCCATGGTCACGTGGGACTTCACCAACTTTCTTTCCATGCCTCACAACTCTAGATTGCAAACCACACAGGATACATCAAAGTGGACTGGAAGCTAGTAGAACGGGACGTGAACAAAGCCAAGCAGCAGCTGAAATTTCACAGCAGCAGTAACAAAATGTCTCCAGAAGTGAAAAGCAAAGTGGATGAGGTGAGACAACTCTCCCAGGCCGTGTGTGGGTGCTTAGCTGGAGGGCAGGAGAAAATGGGATTGACTCTTGGGCTTTTACGGATCTTCAGTTGTGCAAATACAAGGAGGGGATGATTGCATGACAGCAAAACTGGAGAAACATCAAAGCTATCTATGTATATTTGAGACAACCAGGATGGCTCCTGGGCATGACACCGGCTCGCCGTGTGTGTTGCTGCAAATTCCCTGGGGTTGGGAGGAAACGTGGTGGGGTTGTGGGGAGAAGGGTTTCTTCAGTCTGACGGGAAAAGCAGAGCGGCCTCGTTACCCTGGACTCTGCTGTGCCCTGGTCTGGCACGCGCAGTCGGTGGCCCCTTCTGTCAGAGTGACTGTGCTGGTTGTGAGAGAATCCTGGAGCACGTAGGCTTGGACTGCAGCTCTTGGAGCATCCGGGCTCCAAGTTCAGGAGCTTTATGTGCAGCAGGGAGATCGGGGAGGAGATATTATTAGGTAGAACGCTTCTCCCGGATCCGATCAGTGGCCTCTCTCCGAGCATCGCTCACCTTGGAGAACAGCCTGAGGGATGTCTTCTGATGGGGAGGGGGCGTGGGTTGAACTGTTGTTGAACACTGTTGGCTCTTCTCTCCCCTGCTTAGGTGATCATCTTTCTGAAGAAGAATGTTATCCTGACTGGAGGGTTTGCTGGAGGATTCCTGCTCGGAATGGCATCCTAGAAACTGCGCTCGATGCTCCCTTCATGCCTAGTCTCCCCTGCCCTCCTCTACTGCTGTTCTCTCACTTAGAAGTCAAAGGATGTTGCCGACAGGCGCAATCCCTTCTGCTCACAGGTTCCAGCCCTTATTTCTTACAACGCTGCTTCTGATTTCCAACTTTTTTCCCTGTCTGGGCTGTTAGGGTGCTGGGATTGATCTGAAAGCTTATGACTCCCGGTGTATCATTGTGATTCCTTTCCCCACCAAGTACGCCCAGTCTCAAATTTTCTGATGAGTTGCAGCCTCATAAACATGTAGCGGCAGAGAAATCTCTTAAATACGCTTCTTCCCGGGTGCTCAGGCTGTTACATGTACATTTGTCTGCCGGTGTACGTGTACAACAGCCATCAGCTCTTCACTGCTATTTAGCTTGCACTTTTTCCACCCCGGTACCTGGAAAGCTTGTGCTTCCCTCTGTGCAGAGATGGTGTGTACAGTCCGAAATAACGCTTGGCTGTCCCTGCGGGGGATGCAGAAGTGTCAGGGGACAGCCTGGGCTGCGTCCAGGGCAGGTGGATAAGGAGCAAGTTCACTCTATATGTGGTGCTGGGGGTTCTCCTGCCCTCCCCGGGCCGTTGCACTGCACGTAGATGGCCGTTTGGCTTCTCCCCTGCTGTTATTTATACCCCTTACTGGAACCGCAGCATTGGCACCGCTGATGGAAACTGAGCGCCGCGGGTGACTCTCCAGGCCCTTCCCTCATCATGTGTTCTAAAAGCCACCAAACTTCCTGCACTGTAGGGCTTCTTTCTCGCTTGCCAGCCGACTGCTCAGCCTGTGAAGCGTGCTGAGGTGCTCTCTGGTGGCGGGCAGGCTTCCAGCGGGCTTGACATGTCTGTGTCAGGGGAGAGCAGGCGTAGGCCACGTGCGTTTCAGCTGTGCCGCTTACTGTAAATCACCTTGGGCTTCAGACTGGTGTCTGCCATGACTTTCTCTGCCCACTTTGGCCTTGGTGATGCTCTTAGAGCCGTAGCCCTGTGGGACAGGAAATACATCCCTGTTCAGGGCACATTGTACTGGTCCAGGGTCCCTGTTGCCAGCTCTGCTGGAGCGGTGGCAGGGGAGGATGTGAAACCTGGAGCACGGTCCTTTACCTGCCTCCGCAGAGCACAAACTCCATCTCCCCGGTCTCTGCCAGCAACTGAAATGACAGAACTATTGGGGAAACCAGGGTGTGCTCTTGTGGGAGTGGCTCGTTTCCATACTGTCTAGGTTATTTTCTTCTTTGCGTTTACCATTTCCACACAAATCCAAAAAAAAGAAAAAGCTGCTGGCTTAATTCCACCTGCTGCAGCCCTTCTCCTGCAGGTGATGAGGCAGCCCAGATGCAGAGCTCAGCTTTTTTGGGACAGTCTGTCCCCGTGCAGCTGTGTGCAGAGCAGAACTCTAACCTACGAGAGAAAATTACCAAAAAACCACTCCCAAATCCCTTAGAGGTGTCCTGTGCTGGGCTGGCATTACCGCTTTCCAGAGTGTGGGGACTTGCGTGACGGTTGGGTGATGTCCTCCAGCAGGTACATGTAGGAGTTCTTTCTGAGAACGCGGGCTTTTTTATGTTTTCCCATCCTTCAGTGGGAAAAATGCAAGGGAATGATGATGCACGTGGGGGATTGGGACGCAGCACCGGGCTCCGCGGCTGCACTCCATCTCCAGTGCCACGTAACACTTTTCTGATCATCCCTGCTGCTCCCAGCAAGGCTAGAAACGGGGATCTCCCCACCCTGAGAACTGCTGGAAGAGCTGGAATGGTGGGTTCTTCCACCAGAGGTTTTGGGATGAGCGCTTGCACTTGTTAATTGTGTTTCAGCTCCGTTGATTGTCAGTGTAGCAATTAGCTGAGGTTTTTCTCACCTTCAGGATCTGAAAAGAAGCTGCGGGTGATGAGGAAACAGAAGTTGGTCTCTTTTCTCCTGTCCTGCCATAGGTGGCCACCAAGGAGAATGAGGAGCGGCTGGGCTCACTTCCATAACGATGGTCTTCCTAGAAGCCGTCTAGCAAGGAGTGATGTGATGCAGCAAATAGACCTTCAGTAAATTGGTGTTTGGGAGTGGAATGGCAGACGATGGTGGTGGTTTTGGGGTTTTTTGATATATTTTTTTGTGTGTGTAGGAACCCTGCAGGGCTGAAGGTGCATGAATGGATACGTTCATATTGCAGGGTCTCTCTTCTTCCTGTAGGAGAACAGCGTTGCTGCCCTTCTGCCTGCTGTGCTGTGTAACACAGCTTCTTCTGAGGTGCACTAATCTCCACAAAGCTTTCTCCGGCGACGAAGCTCAAAGTAAATCATTAATAGATGGTAGGGATGTTTTTCAGGCTCAAATCAGTCATGGTTTCTGCCCAGCCCCGGGGAAGGGTGCACTGGGTTCTGCTCCACGGGGTCCTGACTCGCTGCTACGGAGGGAAATGGCCCAGAGAGGGAGCTCAAATGCCTCAGTTGCTGCTGGAAAGGGGAAACAAGTGACAAATCCACATTGAGGTGGGTGTGAATGCAGGCAGGGAATGGAGGAGGACATCAGGATGTGGCCAATCTTTCCGCTGTGCCAGTGTTGGGCTCGCGGCCGGCACCGTGTGATGCTGTGGGCTCCCACTGGAAGCTTTGATGCTGGATCGGCCTCTGTGGGGAGGCACCGTCATGGTTGCAGGTGCCAAGATGAGGTGTTTCCCCACGCCCCCACCCGCCCCTGCTCCTTTTTTGGTCACGTTGCAACAACCTCTGGTGTCTGTTCCAGTACGAGAAGGTTTTTAAAAACAACAACAACAACAAAAAAAACACATTAGGCTTTTAAAGTGTTTTTATATATTGTATGTAAATGCTTGTTGAAGTGATATTTTATTAAACGGTTTTGCTCTAATAGTTTCTACGTGTGAGGTCTGACTTCTCGGGGACCAGCGGGGTTTTGTTTCACCGGCCGTTGTTGCGTGTGACTCGGGGAGGGGGAGCAGTTACAGCCAGCCCGGTAGCCCGAGGCCAGCAGCTTTCCCTCTTCTCTGCAGGTAAATCCCTCTCCTCCATGATCCTGGCACCAGTCAGCCGTGGGTGATCCACCTAAAAGGTGGGATGTTTCTGGGGCAGACCCTCCCTGCTGAGCAAGTTTGCTCCACTCGAGTAGAAACGGGCACCGAGATGAGGCTTTAATAGGCGCAACAGAAGCCTAAATACTTACTTTTTTATCATCTACCAGTGACTTCTTTTCCCACTGCTGCTGCTCAGATAGGGCAAAAGGGGAAAATGAGCCACTTGTGAAGTGTTTGAGCTGCTTTACAACGTTGTCATCGCTTTCCCGGAATACCAAAACCCCTATTTTGTCCTGAGGGGTTTTTTCAGGGGGGTGGGAGGGGAAGGCCAGCCCTGAATGATTCTCATCTTGAGCCCCGGGTTATAAAAATACCAAGCGGCTTCTATATTAAACATGATGATATCACTGTGAATGGCAGGCAAGCTGCCCGCTCACGGCGCTGTTATATTCTCAATAAACAACCAAACCCAGACTACAGTTTGTTCCAGTCATTTATTTTGTATCATGGTATTTCAGAGCAGTGAATACAGATGGTTTGCTTTTCTAGGCTTCAATACACTCAACTATTGTGCCTAGACTACAGTGGTCTGTTTATAGAAGCTGTATTTTGATAAGTAAGTTGATCACAGCACAAAAGTCCTTTACGGCTAGATCTAATGACAGAGTTAGGAGCCTGGTGGGTTTGAAGTCTGGTATTTAAGGTGCCAAGGCCGTGAGAGGGCCTCGGCACCCGCTGAGGTGCCTGGACTCCTGCTACAGGGGATGGAGAGACTTAGGCAGCTCTGAGGGGTGATGCAGGAACCTGTCTACCGAGCTCTTCCTACAGGTCACAGGAAATTTCTGCTGCACGGGTGAGAACTTCTGAAAAGCCATCTCTCCCTTGGGGTCCAGACACAGCCGGTTTGTGAGTGAGTCTGAAATGCTGCTTTGAAAGCAAGTGCCTACGACTGCTTGTTCAGTAAGCAGCACCTAAATCCGTTCTTGGATCTAGCCCAGGGCTTTGTGTCAGGCCTCTGGGTGCCAGCGGGTCAAACTACGCTGGGTTCGTAACATATTGCTTAAAAGGTGTTCAATTATACATAAATTTATAAATTTTATATCAACAGTCTGATCTCTCAAATGAATATTGCTTTTTTTTTTTTTTTCTTCTTCTTTTTAAAAATAAATCCTATTCCTGTAGCAATCCCTGAAATGTTCCTGTTAACATCTTTGTCATGCAAATAGCAGCGTGTAGGCAATTCAAATAGAAAGTAACCAAAAGTCTGTCCAGTGGGAAAGTGAGGCACTTGGGCAAAGTGACTTGTGGTCACTCGTGATCTATGCAAGACCTAGGAACAACCCCCAGACCCGATTCCCGTTCTTGAGCTTGGACCACTGGACAGGCAAATGTTGTCTGGAACTACTGCGTGGTGGCAGCAATACCTTTGCTGTGTCGTAAATGGGCTTGTTTCGTGTGTAACGCTTAAACTCACTCACTCTTCTGAGCTCGTTTCCTGTACCTCCCGCTCCGCAGGCCAGAATAACTCTGTTCCAGTTCTCCATTTTGGGAGCAAGGATGGATTAGAGTAAGGTAAGCATTCTAAAAACATCGAGTTGACTTTTCACAGACACAGGTGCGATGCAAAGACTAATGTAGAGATGACGTTTTGGTACAGAAAACAAAAGTCTGTTAACCATCTGTTGGTACTGCGTTATATTTTTTGGTGTGCCGGGTGGTGTGGTCTTAGGAGCGATCTTGAAAGTCAGGAGCTTTCCTGAAAGTCTAAAGAAGGCTTGAAAAAAACACACACGAGCTCTGCAGGTGAGTCCGTGCTCCGGTACCTGCTGGAGCCGCATTGTGTTACTGAGGTGATGGGGGAATTCCTTCTGAAGTCGCCTTAAGCTTTTCTCTCTCCCTTTCTTCTTTCTCAAACCCCGAACAACAGACAGATCTGCCCCTGGGGTACCGGGCGCAGCACTTCCTCATCTCCCGCAGCACGCTTTCACACTTGGACTCCACGTAGTTGTTCACTGGAAAACAAGAAGGAGACACAAAGTCTGCAGAGGGGAAACCAGCTTTTTGTCCCCGGAGGGGAGACACATCTAACCCAGCCCTAAGCGTGTTGCTCTGAAAAGCATGAGGTGCTGACAAGGATTTCATCGCTTTCTCGGCTCTACAACCACCTCTCTTTAGTTTCTGCTATCTAAAGCCACGCAGAGGCAGCCTTGCTGTCGTGGGTGGGAGCGTCCTCAGTCCCCCAGTTCTGTGGCTGTCACATCTCACTGCAGTAAGAACGAGGTCTCCCTTATTGCCGCCCTTCAATCCTTGCTCTCTTTAGCCTGGGTGCTTTTAAGCTGGATCTTGTCATCCAAGGCTTTCAACCCAGCTGCCGTGTGACCAGAAGGGTCACAGCTGAGTGTGAATGTAAGAGCATCCAAAGAGGCCGTGGTGTGAGCAGAGACACCCTTCGGCAGCGGGGGGTTTGTCAGAGGAAGGGGTGAGGAGCTTGACTGGAGCCAACCTCCTACTGGTGGCCTGCTGTGGGCAGGCTGCAGCTTCGCGGCGTGACCGGAGCAGGCAGGAGCGCTCCGTCAGACACCAGGGGCTGAACCCAACTGCACAAGAGCCAGCGACGTGACCACCTTCTGCATAAAGGTCTCACCTCTAGCTCAGGAGCTCCCTTTGCCACATAACTAGCCTCACCTCCTCTTGCTTTCCTTCCTAGCCTTCTCCTCTCGGACACTGCGGAGCTGGGACACGGGACCAAACAAGCTCCTCGTCTGAGCTGGGAGGAGCGGGCTCACTGTCTTTGTGCCTGGCACAGCCGTGCCCACCTCTGTACTTTCTCCGTGTCACTTTTGTGTCAGGCTGGGAGAGATCTCACCGCACCGGCAGGTTGAGGCACCGCGGGGGATTCGTCCAGCAGCCTTTCTGCCCTCGCGCTTTGCCGGCTGCCACCGCCGCCCGAGGTGACAAAGCCCAGGGTGCTTTTGCAGGGCTGGCCACTGGGCTCTGGGAGAGAAGCCCTGCGGGCTACGTGAGCAGACTGAGCCTGTGGCCTGAATTAATAACCACCCGCCTGCCTGCAGGGAAGCGCAGAGCCACCCGCGCTGCCTCGGATGAGCCTCGCAACCGCTACGCAGCTGCACCCGCCACTGGGTTTTTTAAAAGACTAAAAGAAGCAGCAGCAGCAGCAACCCAATGTGAGAAAGGCACAGCACACGCTGGAGAGCCCAGAAAGCAGCAGCGAACGCCCTCCGGTTAACGAGCAAGCCAGCCCCACTCTGATCACCGGGCTGTGGGCCCCCTAACCGGGCTGGGGAGCGGCCCCTAACACAAGCACAGAGGGCACCCCGGAGAAAAAGGTTATGGTGATGTTACTGCTTTGTGGAAGCTGAGGAGGCCTGGCAGGCCCTTGGAGAGGAGAGCTAACCTCTCTCTGCCGTGCCCTGCTGATGAGGAGGGCTCCAGCGCTCTCCTAACTGTTCCTCTGCCTGTGCAGGTTTGTTTCTAGAGCTACAGCTACGTCCAGGCACACCCTGCTATCCGTCAGGGGCACACTCCTGAAAAGCACAGTGGTTAGTCATGCGATGGATAGCAAAACACAAAAGAGATCTACAGTGAGCATTCGGTCTCACAGAAGGAGCAGGCAAGATCTTTTGGAATCTATGACCCTCTCCAAAACCAGCCTCTGAAAAGCCAGCATCTCCCAAAGGTCCCCTCTGCCCTCCATCTTCTCCCCTCTGTCACTGTGGTCGCTGTCCCTGTGTATTTGTCAGTTAAAGCTCCACAGGCATCCTCTACCGCACTAATTCTTAGAGGGAGAAATTGTTTTTGCTGTCTGTCAGCTCAGCTGCTTCATCTGTGCAACTCTGACAACTCCACAGCAGGACAACACGCGAACAGCAGCAGCACCCCAAAAGCAGACCTCGGGAAGCGGGGGGCAGAGGAGGCTGCACGGGGCAGTCAAAGAGCTTCCTCGCTAACACTGAACCGCTCGGATCAAATCCACACGCAAACCTCCACAGGTAAAACACTTGGAATAACCTCCATGAAAGTTACAAAATTAACATTGTCACCAAAACAGGGTCAAATATTAGCTTTTAAGTGCAGTTACTATGGGGGGAGGAAGGCTCCAAACCACAAGGGCGGTACAAGTATCCAGACAAACGTTGGGGACATGTAGAGGGGGTTGTTTGAGTTGAAGGCAGCTTCCAAAAACCAATCCTGGGAAAGACAAACATCTACCAATAACTGACTATTGCTTTTCCCTACTTTTTTCCCAGCTGCTTTTCTTCCCATGCCCCTCCTCAGCCACGGGGGCTGTTGTGTCACCTGCACAGATTGCTGGAGCCTGCAAACCAACCCTCTGCTTCCCCAGCACGACCCCCTCTGCCCTCCCTCCTGTATTTTAGCTAACCTGCTTGGACTCTGCAAATAAATTAAAGGCAGAAACAAGCTGCTGTGGAACTGGCCTGGCTGGTTTTAGCTGTGGCTTTGCTAGCCTCCCGCCTCCTCATCCCTGGGCTACTACCAGGAGTTATGCTCAGGAGAAGCTCAGAGTGTGCTGAGGAAGGGCTCCACCAGGTGAGTTAGGAAGGACTCTTCCCCATAGGGCTGAGCTGCCTTGGCACAGAGGAGTGTTTTCTCTTACTCCTTCCATAAGGCAAATCCTTTTCCAAAAAAGCAATCAAAATTTTTAAAAAATAACGTCCTCTGCAAGTAACAAGCCTGCTCTCCTCAACTCAGGCTCCCAAAACATACTATCACCTGATCTCCCTCGCCCCTACAAACATTTAACCAAGCTGATACAAAACAACTGGTACAGGTCTCCAGAGGGAGAGCGTCTCACACCTTGAGGCCAGATCACAGATCCCCAGCCCCTTCCTGACAGACATCTGTCCGACCTGCTCTTAAAACACCCCTGGAGCTAGAAGCTCTGCAGCCTTCTCATACAATCCACCCACCACCCGGTTCCGTGAGACAGCTTATTATACCGTCTAGCTCTCCCCGCCTACAGCCGCGTCCCAAGACAACACACGGGATCTCACTCCCAGCACGAAGAACACTCTGAAAGAAGCACAACGTTACCGCTACAAACGCCCTGTTTTGTACTAATGTTGTCTCGTTATTTCCAATCAAGCACAAGGGAATTCTATCAAAACCATAGCTTAGTGTGCTTTGCAGCCAGGTGATGCTAATGTGCTTGTTTTCTTCCTTTTCGGAGTGAAAAGAGAACAGGGTTAAGTTAAAAGAATTAAGTTCCACCAAAGATCAAGACACCAAAAAGACAAAAATGACACTTGGTACCTTGCAAGCATTTCTGTATTGCACAGGCTTGTTTCTGGCAGGGATCCTTCTGGGACATGTTCAGAGAACTAAAATGATAGGAAAATGTTACTGTAGAAACAACGTGCTTTTCAGGGGGCGCAAGGGGGGAGGAGGGGGGTGGCAAGACACTGTCCTAAAGCCAAGGCTTTAAAGAGCTCCCAATTTCCCTCTCTGCCACAGATAGATCAGAAAACATCTGTTGCTGCTTGCAGGTGCCTGCCAATATACACAAGAATTCTCTGTGTCTGGCTAAAGGATGATAATGTGGACAATGAATACGGGAAGTTTTATGTTGCCAGGCCTTAATGGCCTTTTTCTTTTCTCTGGTCAAAATGTGCCCTTTTCCACTTGGATGCACAAAGATTCCAGCAAATATTCAAATTGACAGAGCTGACTATTTTTTAACAGTTCTGTGCCTCCACACCTTATACTAAAGCATATATTTGCATAAAAGCCCTCTGTGCGACCTCTACACAACCAAGGATTTGGTGTTAGTCATGTAACAGCAGCTGGAGGAGGCATTTAAAAAAACAACCAAAAAAACCCAAATTAGTTGGGTTATGTCCCACGAAGACAACAAGGAGGGCTTTTCTGTTTTGTTCTGTAAGAAAAGCTTTAGGAAATCCCGCCCNCCTAGAAAGCGAGATTTCAGACACTCAATTTGACTTTCTGTGCCTGTGACACCCGTAACTGTGATCTTCCGTGAGAGATCAAAAGACAAGCGATAACTGGTGGGACTAGTAGTTGGATGGGAGACCTCTACAGGAAAGCACCGCCGTTACCAAAAGCGGTGGCGGGACTTCAGCTCCCTCTGAGCCACAGTTCAGCTCCCGCCCCTGCCCAGAGCCAGGGAGGTGCCGCCTTTCAAATTTCTGATAATTCACCAGCCCGCAGCACTTTTCGATATCACTAGGGCATCAGTTCCAGCATCCTGGCCAAACTCCACTTGGGGCAATTACATTCTGCCTACCTAGAACTCCCCCTGATGTTTCACTTGGACACAATACTCCTCTTCACTGCCTGTCCTAAACTCTTGTGTGATGTTGCTGTGTGTTGTTTAACTGCTTCCACCTCAGAGGTGGCTGCATTTCAGTGGAGAGAGAATCATTTATTGTACAAAATATACAACGACATCTTCCTAGAGCCACTGCTCCTGAAAGACAAAAATTCATATTAAAGAATGACTGGGAATAGACAGAGCACAGTACAAAGCAGGGGTAATGTCTCCACGTACCAGATTAATCACCAGGCACGAGTTTAAGCAGCAGTTCTTCAACACCACCGAGCTGTAAGCGACAAGGAAAAGTTCAATACGTCTACAGTTAACTGTGGCTGAGCTAATGGACTTCAACAAAATTAACAGTCCTTTGCCGTCCCTCAAGGATCTCAAATGACTTCACAAACAGGCATGACTATGGTCTATTGTTGCCACCATCCTTACCATGAGATGGTGCTCTATCTCCCAAACGCGAGAGTTACTATCCCTGTACTGCTCACCCTGGGACAGCTGCCACATATGAGGCAGCCGGGATGGGGGGAGCTGGCTGGGTCGCAGCGCCTCACCCAGGGGAACCTGAACTCTTTGGATCCGAGCCCTCAGCATACCTTCCTCCTGGGGGGGAAAAGTAACAAAAAAGAGCAGGGAGTTACAGGCAATGGCAGTAGAGGCACCTGCAACAGCAAAGCTACAAATCACTGGGAAGCCCCAAAGGACACTTGCCTCTTCCGCAGCCACGAGCCACGTTTTGCGGTGCTCATCGCAGTAAACACCTACGCGTCGCACCCAGAGTCGGACAGGAGGAGCCCCTGCGTGCCCTCCTTCTGCCATTCCCCCAGCGGCGGCGGGATGCTCCCGTTAGGTGGTCGGCATCAGCCCGCAGGACGCAGGCATGGTCTCTTTTAGCTCTGAACACACTGACGGAGAAAGCTCTCAGACCTGAAAAGGCACCTCAGGGTGGCGTCTGACTTAACGGTGTGAGATGCTACGTGCTGAAACGTCCCTAAAAGTCAGCTCGGGACACTAAGGTGGTGTCTAAGTGAACAGAGATTTCGCGAGAAGTCGTACGCTGGGACGTGCGTGCTGTATGGCGTTTGTAAGGCATTCTGGGGCAAAAGGTGCTATTGGTACGAAGTTAAACCCTGGGAGTATTGGCTTTGCTTATTCCACTAACAGTCCTATTAACAGTCTTGGTGTAAAATAGGGGGAGGGAAAAAAAAAAAGAAAAAGAAAAAGAAAAAGAAAAAAGTGGTTTACAGAGGAGTTCCGTGGCTAAGGATGGTCTAAATCCCAAAAGCAAAACTTGTGACAAGAGGTGAAATTAGCTTAACAAGAACGAAGATCAGTCTGGAGACAAAGCATGAAACTCCGTACGTGCCACTCTCATATTTGGAACTTGCGGAGCTGTCATTGTGAAGGGTCCTTCGTCTCATCTCTCAAGGGGATGGCGACATTGTCCGTTCAGATACAAGCTTCTGGTGACCAGCTCTTGTGACCTTGCGTTGTTCGGCTTTTAGATGGTTACAGAGAGCCACCGATAGCAGCAGGGGCAAAGGAATTTTGGACATTGAGGTGGTTCCTCCTACCAGAATTTTTGTTTAACAGCAAGTTTATCTGTGTACCAGTTAGAGCAAGCTGAGCCATTAGCAAATGAAGGTCAGGGGAAATGATTCTCTCTTTGAACCCTAGAAGAGGTAATCAAAATGGTACAGACAGTCTTCATTCTTTATCTAGGTTTAAAGTAGAACAGAATTAAGCTGTAATACATATAACATCCTCCTGCTATGAAGCAGATGCAATATTCCTATCGCAGTGAAACACAGTGGTCTTCTGAAAACTTGTAAAGCTATAAGGCATATTTCAGACAGCAGCAAGAAAATCTGGGTACAAAATAAAGTAGGGAAAGTCAGGGAGAGAAAAAAAAAAATTGTTACACATTGGGGTATACATATATAACAGGAAAATACACTTCCATGTTGCCTTTCTGTATCTTACATCAGCGCTTCTCTACCTTTTTGAATCAAAGGATCACTCAGCCTTTTTAAAAAGGTCAAAACACCAACCACGGATCAGCCTGAACAGCACTGTCACAGTATTTTCATTTCTGACAAAGAAAACTTTGAATGTTCTTTTATTGTTTCTTTTTTTTTTTTTTTTTCTCCCATTCTGTTTGTTTCCTTGCTTGATGTGTGGGAATGTGTATGCGCATTCTAAAAAGCACCACTGTTCTGAAGACCATCCTGTGACGTGGCACAGCCATTCCAAGCAATGCCCCAGCAGCTGGATCGCTGGCATTTAGAGGAATGTGAAAGCAGACTGACAAGCCCCACAAGGCCTTCAAGAACAAGCTACGAGGGTTAAAGGGACATTTCTGTAAATCCTTTCCATTCTGCTTTACCCCGAGTCACTTTAAAAAATTTAAGCCCGTGTGCGGAAACCACTTTGCCCAACAGTGAAATGCAGCAGTCGCCGCTGCTCGTTTTCAGTCAGCTGAATGTAATCACCCAGGTTGGAATTTGGCCAGGATACTCTCCTACTCTGCAGCGAACTGCCAAAAGCTCCATCAAGACCAACAAGGCTCAAGGACTTGCTTTTATATCCCATTCGAAGCTGGAATTTCTACAGCTCGTCATCCCCAGAAGCAGAGGACTCAAAAGACTGGCTTCAGTATTGGAAAAATATTACTCGGTAAATAAACACTATTTCCTATAGCAAGTAAACTCTCTGGGAAGGTCTCCTATCCAAATACTAACCCGGTTCAGTCTTGCTGAACTACAGGTAGGAGGACTAAAGCACAACACGTATGTTTGGGTTTATTGTGTATGGACATGGCAGTAATGGCAGGTACAGGACCGACAGAACAAGGTCTCATGCAGAGGACACTGTGCAGAATGGGCAGCGGTTAAACATGAATTTTTCACCCTTTGCCCCGCTAATTTGTCCCAAACTTCCTCCGAACTCCATAGCTCTGAGTTCAGTTGCCAAAGTTCAAAGGCCCAGTCTGGCCTCTCTTTCCAACAGCCTCTACGGCTGTTACGAAGGTGCCCCGTTAGTGCCACAAATAAAATCTTGAGGTCAGGCAAAACCGTCAATTGGGTTTGAAGTAAGACAGGTCTGTCTTTAGCACTCAAACATACAAAAGAAACAGGAGATTTGAAAAAGCATGCGCTTAGACATTCGCACCTCAGACTATAAGAAGGGAAAAACATATACAATGCCTATTTTTGCAGATTTTATCAGAAAGCAATAAAAAAGCCTGAAGGAAGACACGGGTGAAAAGAGAAGTAAGCTTACTTATATTTAAAACAAGTTGTAAAACCTGTTTCTTATATTGCTGGCTTTATAATCTATTAAAAAACCCCACCGCATCCAAAAAAACAATCAGTTTAAATGTGCAGGATTGCAGCGTCACCCTTTGACACAGATTTTAATGTTCCCATCAACATAATTGCAGAGATCTGAGCTGCTTAAGGTATTGATTTGGGGAGATTTAAAGCCCAATCCCCACAGCCAGGAACAAGACTTGCAGGGATTTGTCCATCTCAGTATCAGGCCTTAGAAGTTTAATGCTGTTCTGGGACCTGGGTGGATTTCTGAGCCATAAAATACACGAATAAATATGAAAATGGCCAGGAGGAGGACTGCATCTTGTGACGAAGACGATTTATTTGCTTTTAAATCGGGTACATTAAAATATTTACGAAAACAGTGAAAGGAATTGCTCCAGCTGCTGCTCGGACCATCCCCAGAGCTGGAGCTCAGCACACTGAACAAATTCCACCCTTTTATTACCTTCTATTTTATCAGGGGACTGGGTCAGATTGTTAGAAGAGTTCAGCTGTCATTTAGGAACCAAGGAAAGAAAAAAAAAGACCAAAACCCAAACCCCAAACCTGATGCTGTGGCTCAGTGAACAGGGCATGCTAACACAGCTTCCGAACCAAGGCTGGCCAGTTAGGCCTTCTGGTGGAGAGCGTGCTGCACCTCCGTGCGTGCAAGATTTCGGGGAGCTAAAAGGCAGCTTGAAGCTTTCCTGAAAAACCCAGCCTGCGTCTTGCAACAAGCCAGGGATCAGCCGAGCTGTTCTGCTGCTGTAAGAGCACGTTGACTCACTCTAAAGCTTCTTCTCGGGGGTTTGGGCTCTACTCTGCCTGGAGCACAAGCCCCGAGAAAACACCTCCGTGACTCCACGCTCCGCTCTACCCGACCTACGGAGGGGTAGGAGATGCTCACCGACCAGCCGGGGCTGTCCAGCAGTTCGGGGAGGGAAGGTCTAGCTTTGGGAGGATCTAAAGAAACAGGAAGATAAAAAAAATAAAAAA
>VXAK01000951.1:3191-18980 GCA_013399435.1 Arenaria interpres
AGGAAGGGAAGGGCTCAGGGGTCCAGCACTGGGGCAAGGAGTTGTCTGGACCCACCGCCATCAAGGGAGAGCCATCTACACAGCAAACTTTCCTAATTTATATTGAATGTGATGTTCATGGTATGAAATAATCCTGTTGGCCAGCCTGGGTCGAGTGCCCAGGCCTCGCTCCTCCTCATCCCTGCACCTGGCAAGGCTCGAAAACACTAAGACCTTGAATCCCACAGAGCCTGGCTGGCTATAAAGTAAATATTTTCACAGATTCAGACACTAGAGACTTCTAAAAGTGCCATTTTCCCCAGCATTAGAAGAAAAGTTAGTCCTGTGTCTCTCAACCCAGGCCACTGCCCCAGGGACACGGTGCGTGACAGTCACAGGCTTCTCTGCTGGTGCTGCAGCCCAGGAGCAGCGTGGCCACCTCCCTTGACCCTGCCACACCAACAGCCTCGGGGACGATGCCCTGGCGAGGCTGCTCACCCTGGGGTGACACAGCGCTGGGGCAGGCGAAACAAGGGGGCGCCTTTCGGAGGCAGGGGAGGGGGCTGAGGGCAGGGCTGGGGCAGCGCATCCCATCAGCAACCCCCAGCGAAACAGCACAGAGCGACTCGGGGTGCCCAGGCAGAGTTCGGGGAGGTAGGGAGGGGGGTGGACACCTCCAGAGTTAAGTCCAGGGCTCTGGCACAGAAAGCAAGGACCATCCAACCTCCAACTATCCCCAGGCTCAGCTGTCAGTCAGGAAATGCAGGCGTTGATCAGACCCCCCCTCAGCCTGCTCTTCTCCAGACTAAAAAGACCCAAGTCCCTCAGCCTTTCCTCATCAGAGAGATGCTCCAGGCCCCTCATCATCTCTGTAGCCCTCTGCTGTCCCCTCTCCAGCAGTTCCCTGTCCTTCTGGAACTGGGGAGCCCAGAACTGGACACAGTAAGAACAATGACGGCAGAGAGGGACAGGCCTGGTTCAGCATGTTACCAACACCGACCTCCAGCTGTATCTCCATGCAGTCATCCTTTTCTATCTCTATCTTTTTCAGGGTGATTCCTTTCACCCACCTGCTTACACACACCAAAGCTTCTACAGCGGAGCACTAAGATGGAACAGGGTAATAAATCCTCCTTTGGGGTCCCATCTTTCTTACTGGGTTAAACACGGAGGCTGCCGGGGGGAAGGAGTGAGTCACACTGCAGATGCTGAAAGATTTATGCCTCTGCAGAACCTCAGCCTCTGCGATAAAAGGCAGGCGCGGACACAGGCTGCACCATCAGCTCGGGAAGAAGCAGAGCGTGACCCCAACTCCATGACGCTCTGTTGCCTTCATCTTTCTGCTGGGGAGAACTCCAGCCTCCACAGAAGGGTGCAAACTCCCATCGCAGGGCTGGATGGCTGGGGTTTTTTTTCCCTGGATGGAGGTGCTGGCCCATGCACCTGGGCTTTGGGGCTACCTGGCTCTGCTCCTTCTGTTGCCACACAGGAAAAGCCTTGTTCCTGTCACCATCCTGAAACTAAGGGTCCTGCAACAACTGCCCGTGCTGAGATGCACAGCTCCTTAAACAGAGAGAGTCGCTGCACGCAGAGAAGTTTTGCTGATGATGCTCGTCCAGATGCTGGAATTCATTAAAGAGTAAGCCAAGGAAAAAGCAGCCAAAAGAAACAAAACAACCCCAACATCTTCCTTTGGCAGGAACGCTAACATCTCCTTTTCC
This sequence comes from Arenaria interpres, assembly GCA_013399435.1. Classification (NCBI taxonomy): domain Eukaryota; kingdom Metazoa; phylum Chordata; class Aves; order Charadriiformes; family Scolopacidae; genus Arenaria; species Arenaria interpres. The sequence goes on from VXAK01000951.1 coordinate 4,892, forward strand.
AGACTGGGGAAGAACCCTGTCATTCAGCAAGAAGGAATCAGTAGGCGATTCACAACAAAGTCTCTCCCGGTACCTTTGGCTGGATCCATCCAGCTCTCTCCTCGCCAGCTCTTTGCACAGAGACCTCCTGGAGGAGAAGAGCTTCTTCCCCAGGGAATGACGCACGCAGAGCCCGACCGCCAGCAGCTGAACAGATGCATCTGAGTGATCAAACATCGGTGGTGACCGACACTTTAAAGCAAAGTTGATATCAAAATAGCACAAGCAATGCAAACTCATTCATGCAAGTCTTCGCAGACTGCTGCTTTGACACAAATACATTGTTATACTAAACCCAAACACACAAAAGATGGTGATACAGCTCCAGCAAGAGTTCTGCAGCTGCAGGGCAGCCAATCAATACTGCATTTCACCTCAGATGGGATTGCCATGTATCTCTCAAAACCAATAACATTTGACCCGTTCGGTGATAAAAGCTGTATCTATGGCAACTTTCTGAAATCTCAGCAAATGTAAATATCCCTTGGCTCATTCTTAGAGATGACAGGGGTAAAAATTCAACTTGCAGTCAACCTTGCTGCTTCTCTTTGTGCTGAACTAGTTAGGGTTACAGGAAAAAAAAAAAAAAAAAAAGAGGTAGAGGAAATAAATAAAAAGCAAAAGTGATGAGAATGTGCCATTTTCAACACTCCATCTATCAGCAAGTATCTATCACAGCAGAACAAGTATATTTTGAAGTACCTAAACATTCAGGCTGGTGCACTCTATTGAGCATGCAGCATATTAGAAGATTCACGTGGACAACTTGACCATCTCCCTTTAAAAGAAAGGGATGTAATACATAAAAATTCCGATGTCTCTGTTAATAGGTTCTGTCTCAACTGCTGGAGTGAACTCCCCCCCTCATTTGTATGGAGCACAAATTTCATAACGATACTCTACCCTGAAGAAAAGTGAGAACAGAAATGCCAGGGATGTAATTTTAATTCGTTAGTGACGAATTATGTTAAGATTAACATAAATCACATCATGGAAATGCCTCATTCCCTGAAAAGAAATTCAACACAGACTAGTATTAGACAACCTTGAATAATTTTTCAGTAAAACTCATCAGTTTTCATCTATGGAAATAAATGTTAAGGGTTCTCCTGACTCATACGTGCCACAGTCTGGTGCAATATCAGCATTCAGAACAGAAATGGGAGTTAGACACTGCCACCACAGTGCCCCTCCATTTAGAGGGCTCAGCTGCACATTTTGCCAGTCTCCTGGACCTTATCTGCTTATTACACCAAATCTGCATTAAACACAAAGACAACAGACAGAACGTAACCAACATGATCAACCGATGACCATGGCTCGATTGTAGCTTGATTCTGCATTTATAAGAACTCCTGACACTAGGGCTCACCGTCTCTTCTTGCTGGGAATTAGCAGATCTGTAAAGCAACGCAGAATTATGCTGCAGTACAAGTAGCGTTTAGTTGGGATCTGTGTTAACCGTGGCATTGTTAAGTAGGTAAGCAGAAAATAAAACCAGAATTATTTCACCAAGTGAAGAAGCAACAGTGTTTGCAAAATAACAAACGGGTCCAAGCGCACCTTCCCCTCACTTGCAGAGCACGAAGCTGGCTCATCTCCCACGAGGGCAGGGACGCCAGCCCACAGACCGCCGGTTGTTAAAGCTCTTCCACCATCAGGACCAAAAGCGACTGGAGAAAAGCCAAGGTTAAAAAGGAGACCAAAAGAAATAAAACGGCAACAGAAGAGCCGCAAGAAGATCGGCACGTTTTAAAGGCAGCAGACTGATTCTCTTTTGTGCAGGAGACTGCAGAGCCCACAGATGAGCCCTGGCAGTAGCCAAAGGTCACCCCTCGCTGCACGGTGACGTGCAAAGCAGAGCCCCAGGGGGGGACTGCAGGCGCTGGAGAGCAGGTAACACGTCAGCGCCTGCAGGGTAGGCTTTAAGGTGAAAGAAAGCAGGGTGTTCAGCCAGGAAAAGGGAGCTAAGAATATCCTTTCTGAAGGCAGGTGAGGAAGAAATAAAGAGAGAAGAGGACAAATGGGAAATAAAAAGTCGCTAAGCATTCATACCAAAACATCACAGGAAACAGCTCTTCAATACTCCTCATTAAGCTCCTGAACGAATGAAGTAGGGAGTCTTGGCCCTCTGCATTTTAGCTGGCGTGTGATTTACTCCACAGAAAATCTCTCCCTTAAGAGATATCCAGAAGCCCTTTTTTTTAAAAAAAAAAAAAAAAACAAACCACAAACCACACACAAGCAAAAACACAAAACAAAGCAAACCCACCCAAACTGACCCCAACATCAGAGCCAGTGGCAGCAGAGTCATCTTGAGGCTGAGGCGAGTCAGCATTATCCTATAATGACATTAATTTGAGTTGACCATCAGCTTCTATACAGCTGTTAAACTTTGCAAATGAGCCCTTCTGTAGACAGGAAATTCAAGCCTGGATTAGGGAAGAATTTGCAATGTAAAATGTGTCTATACTGCTAACTTTATTTTTTTAAGCATAAAGCTATACATATGAAACAAACCTATGGGTGATAATGAAACAAGAAGCAGCAGTACAAAGCGTACGAGCCAGATGCCTTCTGTAAAGCCAGGACAATCAGATCAGCAGAGAAAGGTCTGGTTCACAGGGGACTTGGTAACAACGGCCATAAACAATGAATGAAAACAATCCAGAGGCGGCTTTGACAAAAAGATGGACGCATTGAGGAAAAAAAGGGATCCTGTAGCTACACAGGATTGTTTCTCCTGTGTCCGTGTTGAAAAATCATCTTGACATCTTCACTGAGCTACTGCTCACTGAAATCCTCATTAAAATGAGAGTCCCAGAATTTCCATGTTACTCCAGCTCATGATACTGCACAGTTGGCTCTAGTGGAGATTCTGGTATTAAATTACCCTTCGCCATTCAACATCCTAATTGAAATTTGTCATTCTAATTACCCCTGAGCACATCCAGCAGTTTCAGTATCAACCGCTATAATTGAGGCCGACGTAGGGAGCACAGCATGGAAATATGAGAGCTCAATTTTAAATTGGCTAAAATAAAATTTATTTTACTGTTACAATATATAATCTCTTATCAACACAACTCACAAAGTGTTTACAAAATAATATCATTTTCTGCTGCATTTTAAACACTACGTTTATACAAACTTTAAAGGTAAAATAGGAATTTGTAGCTAGAAATGTTTCTGTTACATTTTTTAGAAGCATCACAAGAATTACTTCAAACAAGACTTTTGTTTTCTTGTAGTGTGATCTCCACAGACAAAACTGAGTGTTTACTGTAAAGACCCAAGGAAGGATTCATGAAAGCTTTCCTTAGACAAAGGATGTCAATGAGCAAGTGCATTTGAGTATTACAGTTGTCACAAGCCCTAGTATTTTAATATGTTAAAGTTCCCTAATGTCCTCTGTGAATCTGGTAGTAAGAGGCAAGTATTACATTACTCAACCCTGCTCTCCACTAAGACGCACTAACACACATCAGGAGAGTGGAAAAAGCTACCATTTTCACTGCTGCTAGAAACATATGTGCTAAAGTGAAAGCATTTACACTCCTGCCAGCCCAGTCAGTTGGCAGATTTTACACGACAGCAGAATCAGGCTGACAGTGATTATTTTACACACAGCAAGCAGGTAGAAAGAGGTGCTACTTATTTTTTTTTTCATGCATAGTTTAACCAGCTTACAGCCAGCTCATCTCCGTTAAGACTAGAGATGCGTGATCCACCATTTGGTTTAAGCCAAACTACCAGCAAAAATATTTCCAGTGCAAACAAAATTGTTTTTCTTCAAGAAAAACAACTACATTTAATGCTACTTCTCAAAAAACAATGCTTACGATGCGTCATTTTCTACCTATTTTGGTCTGAGTTTCTAAAGTTCCATTCCTCTCCCCAAATTGCATCCAAAGGCAGATGATCACAGTACACTTGATTTTTTTAGGCAAATGACGGTCTCCTTCCCAGAGTAAACTACACTGCCCACTGAAGATCATCCCTGAGAGCACTGTTCTAGCTGAACACTCTAGCTAGTAAGCAATATCTCATATCCGAGAGGAAAAAAAGGCTGCTCACCCCGTGAGAACTTGTGGTTTTAGAAAGTAAAAAAAATGCAGCTACTCTGAGCATTTAAATTCCCTGAGCTGAGTGAAATTTGAAGACAGTAATTTGTAACAAAACGCATAGCAACATCTACAGCTGAACTTACAGATGCTGTAATTTTTTGCAGTGGTAAAGTCAGACATCAAATTAAATTACGAGCATACAGCAGTTGGTGGTGGTTCCTTTTGCTTCCTTCCTGTCACAGGAAATACGATGGACTTCTTTGGTGAAACACAGCAGTGAAGAAGCTTGATGACTTGGGATTCTTTTGCCTTCTGATATTCTAGCAATCTTTAAGTTACAGTTAGTGGAGATACTACCAGGCCGTAGTGCAGCACAAGTAAACCATCCTAGAGAAAAGAGAAGAGAAAGAAACCGGATCATCACACTGCTTCACCTTCTACATGAGGCATCTCCTGGTATGACCGTCACCGCATGGCAGAACCTCAGCTTCAATCTCATTCCCCATTTTAAACCACGTCCCTTCCATACAGCAAATGCAAGTTTTGATATATCAAGGCAAATAATTGTATTCCCCTCCCCTCTTTGAGATGGAGAAGGGTGTGGAAGGAAAAAAAAAAATCTAAGTAAAGTCCAGTCTGGTACTTTGCTTTTATTTTAACATTATAATGGAATTCTCATCTTCATGCCACTGGATCTCATGTACAACTCATGCTACTTTCCACTTGATACTACGGGACAGAAAAAAAAAGAAAAGTAATCAAGTTTTGGGCCCTTCCCCACAAAAAAGACATTGAGGGGCTGGAGCAGGTCCAGAGAAGGGCAACGGAGCTGGGGAGGGGTCTGGAGAAGAAGTCTGATGAGGAGAGGCTGAGGGAGCTGGGGGGGTTCAGCCTGGAGAAAAGGAGGCTGAGGGGAGACCTTCTCACGCTCTATAACTACCTGAAGGGGGGGTGTAGAGAAGCAGGGGTCGGTCTCTTCTCCCAAGTCACAGGAGATAGGACAAGGGGAAATGGCCTCAAGTTGCACCAGGGGAGGTTCAGATTGGAGATTAGGAACAATTTTTCCACGGAAAGGGTTATTGCACATTGGAATGGGCTGCCCAGGGAAGGGGTTGAGGCCCCATCCCTGGAGGGATTTAAAAGCCGGGTTGCCATAGTGCTTAGAGCCATGGTTTAGTGATGGTTTTGATCAGAGTTGGGTTGATGGTTGGACTTGATGATCTGAAAGGTCCCTTCCAACCCAGACAATTCTATGATTCTGTAAGTACTTCTAGAAGGTGCTGCCAAAAGCTGCACTGGAAGAGACCACACTACTACTACACATTTATTAAATAATGAATACAAGGGATAAAGAAAAAAATCAAATCTATTAGTTTATTTAGTCATGTTTCTTCTCTTCCAAGACTGCTCCACATAATAAAAAAAACCTTTCACCTGTGAAACAGGACACTTCCTAACTCATTAGTCTTACATATGTCACTTAATTGACACACAGCTGGTGAAAGGTCTAGCACTTACACTATTCCCATTGATCCACTGGGAATCTAGAGCTATTTATATGGAAAGGCTTTAATTAAAGTTTTCTTTTGAAGAGAGAACTGCATTCATCACGACTGTGTGACAGTGGTACAGTGACTTCAACCATATTTTGTTTCTGATGTTTTTGTCTAGTAACATACAGGACCCTAAGACAACAGATGTTCCATTTCTGTGTGAGGGGGTAGAGTACCACATCAAAAAAAGAAAAAAAAACCCTTTAATTAAAATGTCAATTACAAAAAAAAGATTGTCGTCACTTTACTGGTTCTGTATTGTAGTTGAAAGTACTATGTTAGTCTAATCACAGTGTTTTGGAAGAGCAATTTTTTTAAATACTGATTTGTTATCTACATAAAAATGCTTTTACCAGTTGGTGTAGCCTCAACCGCTCGTAAAAGAAAATATCTCTGAGCCATTTTGCACTGGGAGAAATTTAAGATTAAGAAATTGATCTCAAAAAGACTCAAGAGGATAGAACGTATTTTTCCACGCACAGCTCCATGACGTGCTTTTCCTTCCCTTCATTCTTTTCAGACAGTGCCTATCAACACCTCTACGTTCTGTCTGGAAGATGACCTCTTACTAGAAAAATAGCCTTCTTTTGCCTCTTGTGCCACAAAGCTCTTTCAGCAGGAAACCACCCTAATTGCTGCTGTGCATAATTATTTTACTCTCTCTTCTACCATTAATTTCTTTAACTTTTTCTGGCATCTAAGTGGGGCTACTGGAAGCAAAGCTGCTGTTCTGGGGGAAAAAAAAAAAAAAAAAAAGAAAAAAGAGAGCACAGTATGTTATTTTCAAGGGAAAAAGAAAGACTAAAAAAGTCCAATGGCATTGGGTTACAAGAAGGTGAGGGTTACAAAGAGAGCATCATAATCTGCAAGACCTCGGTGCCAGGGACATAAAGGAAGCTACTCTTTTTAGCTTTTCCCATGTGTGAGCTTATTATACCCATCAGTGATGCAGAGCTCGGAGAAGGCCGGTTTCAAGCAAAAATAACTCGCAGCTTGGATCACGTTGCATTTGCGCAGCAGAGGGGAGGAAGGCAATCCAGGGAAGAAATATCCCCACATAGTTAACAACAACCTTCCTTCCTCACCTACTTGATCAAACTCTTAATTACAGGCAATCTCAATGCTCAGTAACAAAACTGAGCCTTTTAAAATTTCTATCAGTGTCTTTGATCTCTCCTTCCAGTAAATTTCACCAGTTCTACACTGTTTTAAAAATTAAGCCAAATTGCTTCTTTTTATATAAATTCTGTTCAGCAAATTTTTAATGTGTTTGCCCCAAACAGAGCTAGAAATCCTATTTCCAGCTAATTACAATCAACCAACCACCTAATTTCAGAAAGGTTAAAATATCCTGAGATCTACAAGATTTATTCCTGAACTTTTTTAAGCCTTCTATCAACTAGTCAGGAACCAACATGTTCATTGTTTACATTCAAGTGCTAAAATAAGTCGCCTGTTTACTCCAATTGATAGAACCCAAATAGGTTACTACAAGGCCAGTATCAGGAACTCATCCTCCTACACTGGCTGGAAAGGCCCATAGTTATTCAGATGAGCCAAAACCCTGGTAGCTTGCACCCATAGAGCCTCAGTAAGTGAGAGGCTCCTAAGGCATTACTACAAACTGTTACTTGGTAGGAAAAAAAACCCTCTAACAACCAAACCCTTCAAAAAACATCCTTCAGCATTTAAGAATCAATAAGGAGGAGTAAAAGCTCCAAAAAGATTTACAGTGATTATGTCCCAGAAAAATAAATCCCACACACCATATGTCATGCTGCATCGCAGTAGAACAAACTCTTCCAACATTAAGTGCTGCCAAAGAATGCATGTTAAAATTAATGTCTTCAATAAAGAGAAACTTATCTTCATTTTTTAAACCACAGGGTCACAGAATGATATGGGGTTGGAAGGGACCTCTGGAGATCATCCAGTCCAACCCTGCAGATCCACCCAGAGCAGGTTGCACAGGAACGTGTCCAGGTGGGGTTTGAATGTCTCCAGAGAAGGAGACCCCACCACCTCTCTGGGCAGCCTCTTCCAGGGCTCTGCCACCCTCACAGCAAAGAAGTTCCTCCTCATGTTGAGATGGAACTTCTTATGTTCCAGTTTGTGCCCGTTCCCTCTTGTCCTGTCCCTGGGCACCACTGAAAAAAGACTGGCCCCATCCTCCTGACACCCACCCTTGAAGTATTTATAGGCGTTGATCAGATCCCCCCTCAGCCTTCTCTTCTCCAGACTAGAAAGACCCAAGTTCCTCAGCCTTTTCTCATCAGAGAGATGCTCCAGGCCCCTCATCATCTTTGTAGCCCTCTGCTGTCTCCTCTCCAGCAGTTCCCTGTCCTTCTTGAACCGGGGAGCCCAGAACTGGACCCAGTGCTCCAGAAGGGGCCTCACCAGGGCAGAGTAGAGGAGATACTCTTTTTGCTGAGAAAAAAGAATGACTGCTGACATGAATGAACTTGCAAATGAAAAACATCATTCAGAAGAAAGTTATTTTTCTCCTTTAACAGTGACTGTACTCATCCAAATCACAAAATCCCAATGTCTATTCCTTTAAATGACTTTGTATTGCGTGAGTAGCTACTGAAGCTATTTTCTTAGCATGAAGCATCTACAACGAATCTCAGAAACTGGCAGATGACGATGGCTGTGTTGTACATGTTTCAGCATCCTAGTGGGAGCTGTAAGGGCTCCAGCACTGGTTTGGAAAGGCTGGAAGGTTTTGATGTCACAAGATGCCCTTGGAGCTTAATGTAAAATCCATCGTATGTTCTTGCGTAGCTGTAGTGTCACTGGCCAGGACAATCATGTCCCTCACTGAGTTTTGGGTATTGGTGAGAATGAAACACCCTTACCATTTTTTGACGTGACCTATCCATTATTAATTTCTTTTTCCTGGATAATGATCTAAAAAACATTTTCCAAGGTATTTTAATACTAAAAATGCATCATCTTGATTTCTGCAAAATAATATAATGTAAGACTATAAAACATGAAAATACATCACAATTACTTCAAAATCAAAAAAGAAGCAACTGTGGAATTGCAGGATGTCAGATAGTTACAGTAGGAATACTAAGAGGTTTCGTAACAAAAAAGAAAAGGATGAACATGATCTTTCAAATTTCCTGGAAAAATGACTATGAAAGCACAAGACTTCACAAAAGCAAAGACCTTTTTCTGTTTGTTTGCCCAGGAGAGTGGGCTTGCTAGAATTCATCACTAGCATACTGATTTTGTAATAACGAGACTTGACACACCACTGGAGAACACATCCCGAGACAATTGTTCTCTTTGTGGAGCTGCTGACTGGTACATCGCCACTAAGCATCAATCAGGCAGACCCAATTCTGACAAGATATGAAAGACACTAAAACTTCAATTAGGCAGATTCATTTCTGACAAGAAGCAAAACCAACGCAGTTTTCCTTGAAGTGCTTCCCCAAGAGCATTTTTCATAGATGAAAAGCTTTCGTGCCGAGATGAAGTCTAAAAGCATGTACATTTGACTATAACCCTGGACTAAGAAATAAATCATCCCCCTGCTATTTCCTGAAGCTTTTAGTAGAGGGCACTTCCATCACTATGTGGTGATTGCTGTATTTACTTACAATGCTTCTAATGTAATGAGTTCAAGTTTCTTACCAGCGCCAGCTTCCTCTCTGTTTCATCCCCTGCTTCTCAAAGTGGGTTAGCTTACATCTACTCTTCATATTATTATATAAACAGCTAAGACATCAAGTACGGCATTTATTCCTTTTGATTGCAGAAACTGAGGTATACACCACAAGCCTCAAAGATTTTTAATGTCTGCCAACACTGGCATGAGCCACCTATGTCTGCCCTGACTGTAGGATCCCTCCTCGTTCCTCAAATTGGTTGCAGCTAACAAAGTGCCCATGCTACCTCAAAATCAGCTTTCCACTTCTCTCCCAAAGCAGAAGACCTCTTGTAGCATGAAAGGGCTCAGAGGAAATGTAAATGTAAAAAATTGCGCATGTCTGTCAACAAACAAGTCAAGAGAACTGAATCTGCTACTATTTTAACCCTTCTGCCATCTGCTTAGATTGCTTTCCAAATAAAATACAAGTCCAAATCCTAAATTTTCCCGTTGTATTAGATTGAACATTAACTTTTCAGACTTCCAAGTTTAGATTAATATACAGTTTACCAACTATCACGATTTTACATCTATATTTTACTATGCGCTGGGCAGACTCTTTCATTGGTTTTGCTCCACTTCGAGAAAGGTGTGATCACCCTTCCCACTATACAGATTCCTGGGAAAAGATTCCCAAGGAAATAAAGGGAAAAAAAAAGCAAAGCTTTCTTATTTGGAGAGCCAGCAGCACTTCATACAGTAAGTTATCAACAAGAATTAGTTGGGTATACACTCATGCTGTGACCAGGACGGGTATTATACGCATCAGGCATATTAACAGCATTCATTACTCTCTATCTTTGGTTTGTGCTTTTATGAGCAAGTTTATTCCCCTGACCCAGTCAAAATGCTGGTCTTATTTGGGATGCTTCAGTCCTTTGACTTCTTGCAGAGATACAATCACCAGGGAGGAAAACAAGGAATGTTAATTGAAAGAAAGGCTAGCAGAATTTATCACTGATAAGATAACAACTTGTTTGGGAGTACAAAAAAAACCCCCAAAACCAACAAAACCTTTATATCCAGAACATCATCAAACCATCAAGAACACCCTCAGCACACGGTATGATTTTCAACTCTATTTACAATATAAAAAACCATTTTGCATAAGCTGGAGAGATTTTTAAAGTGACTTCTTCAGACAAGTCGGTGCTACCTGATAGCTCAAGGAAGAAATCTTCTATTTTACAACAGAAAACCTGGAACAAAACGCCAGCTGCCACACGTACCTGTACTGCACTCTCTCCTATGGCTTGACGAATTTCCCTCAGTGTCTGGTAGTGTTCTAGCAGGTGATCACCACATATTATGTCCACCTGGGAAAGAATACAAATGTGGTCAAGTTCAACCTACCTTCAGACTAGCAAAACAGTACCCTAAGCCCTTTAAATTTCATTAGAAGAGTTCAATTCTAGGATGTTGGACACTAAAGACATCTCTACCTTTGTTATCCAAATGTATTTAGCGTGCATATCCCTACCGTGGTGCCCTAATGGTTCCCACCCCATGTCCCTCACCTGAGGCTCACTTCTGGAACAGGGAGGACAGTTTGTTTCACTTGCAGTTTGGTACATCCACTGAAAAAAAAGCTGTTTAGTAATAGCTGTGATGTATTTAATGGGAATTTAAATCATGTATTAAAACAATCTCACAAACATCCAGAGTCACTGGGGAAGAGTGGCTGGAGCTGCCTGGCAGAAAAGGACCTGAGGGTGTTGGTCAACTGTCAGCTGAACAGGAGCCAGCAGTGTGCCCAGGTGGCCAAGAAGGCCAACAGCATCCTGGCCTGTGTCAGGAACAGCGTGGGGAGTAGGACTCGGGAGGTGATGGAACCCCTGTACTGGGCACTGGTGAGGCCCCACCTCGAGGGCTGGGTCCAGTTTGGGGCCCCTCCCCACAAAAAAGACATTGAGGGGCTGGGGCAGGTCCAGAGAAGGGCAACGGAGCTGGGGAGGGGTCTGGAGAAGAAGTCTGATGAGGAGAGGCTGAGGGAGCTGGGGGGGTTCAGCCTGGAGAAAAGGAGGCTGAGGGGAGACCTTCTCGCTCTCTCCAACTCCTTGAAAGGAGGGGGTAGCCAGGGGAGGTCGGTCTCTTCTCCCAACTCACAGGCGATGGGACAAGAGGAAACGGCCTCAAGTTGCACCAGGGGAGGTTCAGATTGGAGATCGGGAACAATTTTTCCATGGAAAGGGTTCTTAAGCCTTGGAATGGGCTGCCCAGGGAAGGGGTTGAGGCCCCATCCCTGGAGGGATTTAAAAGCCGGGTTGCCATAGTGCTCAGAGCCATGGTTTAGTGATGGGTTTTATCACAGTTAGGTTGATGGTTGGACTGGATGATCTGAAAGGTCCCTTCCAGCCCAGACAATTCTATGATTCATTCATCAGCTGCCAAAGAGGGCAAGTTGTTTCTACCACTGGCAGAAAATGAGCCATTGTCACTGTCATTCTTACCTTGAGTGAGGAAACATGTGAATAAGTCTGTTGAATGACTTTTTGCAAGAAGTGTTCTAACAGAAAAGAACAGCTCCCCGTATGCCCCTGTCAGCAATTACTTCAAGGCAGTCGTCCTTCAAAATGCAATCAATATTTCTGTGATGCAAGTGAAGGGTGTACTCGGCAACGATAAGCAATGTCCTCTACTGCAGCTAAACTATGTCACTGATGTCTGCAATTCCAGGGGAGGCTTTGTTAAGTAACTGCCCATGAAAACAGTAATTTTGGGGAAAAAAAGAAATCATAATGAGGTATTCTGAATTCCCTGCCCTGATTATTATGAAAAATAAGCTTCTTTATAAAGTTACAATGAATTTCATGTGCATAGCATAATTCCAGTCTCTAACACTGCAAATTAGAGCAGCTAACACAGCCCTGTGTCTCTCTCAACTGCAGCCTGGTTACAGTTTCCTTACAAGCAAATTCTAGATACGGAAATAAGAGGCTCTAGTCCGTGAATCACAATGACGAAACCTCAAAATTAAAGATAAGAGCATTGACAGTGAGCTGTCCCACAGTTTTCTGCAAGGAAAATGTCTAATTTCTGCCACTGCAGTAGTCGGGGAGCATACTGCAATATCATTACGTATTCTCTTACACAGCCACTTTGCACAAGAGGATGCACTCTGTGCTTCTGCTGTTCAACCCCCCTGGATTTATGCTCTTCTACGTGCTGACCCACTAGCTCTCTCCTTCTTCATAAAAAGATTTAGGGAGATTTATGCCTTGTGCTGGCAAATCACGTTGTTCTAGGAATCAGGAACACGGGAATTCTACTCCTTAGAGGCTCAAAATGGGCTAATTTACTTCACCATCTGTACAGTATGAGAACGATGTAGAATGCTCCATTCATATGAAGTCGAATCTTAATGTGCAGAAAATATAAACTGCTTAGTATTACCTCTGGTTTTAGCTTCTAGGAGGAAACCAGCAGGTAAAACCTAATCTGGACTTAACATTAAATGTTGATTAGATACACAAGTGTATATATTTAACATCAACATTTGATGTATTTAACACAGAACTTGAAAGAAATATACTTTTTTCTTTTTGAAAGCTAGTTACAGTTACTTCTGCTGTCTCCCATGCATTATAACCTCTACAATTACTACTGCAGCAAGACAGACTTGTCTGCTTTGCTTTCCAGTGATATACGAGTTTAATTACTTTTGCTTTATAAGCTTACTGTTATAATTTTTATACCCTAAGGCACTGAAAACAATCCTGCTTCCACTGAAACATATATACACACATTTTATATGTTCTACAGAAATAGAAAATCTATTTGCCCAATATAGGATGCAGACACAGCGATAACGGCTGACAACCTTTCAAAACAAAATCAGAATGCCTGTTTGAAAATATCCCACTATTGACCCCGCTGCTCCAGTTTCAAATAGTAGTTATTAAAAATGCAGTCTCTTCTAATAAATCGAGAAGAGTTTTTCACATTTACCATTTCAGAGTGCTCTGAATATCAAATGCCTAATCTCCTCATGCCAGCACCAAAGCCTGAATTTCTGCCTGCTCATTATTATGCCAGGATTTATTCCATAAGGGCAAGAGAACAAAGGACACAATGAAAAAAAATCCCAGTTTAGTATGAAAAATCAGTTGCGAAATGTGTCTCAGAGGAATCCTTGCGCCATACAGGAATTTACATATTCCATTACAAAAGAGGCACACAAGTCCCATGAATTTACTGCAATTTCAACTGACTGGTAAAATTGAAGCCAACTAGTACTGATAGCGAGTGAGACAGCAATAAATATAGTTTGACCTTGAAAGGAAACTCAAAGGTGCAGCTGCTGAATACTCAGTCAATTCTCTTAAAATTCTTATTAAAGCAGCCTTTCCACTATGACATTTATTTTCTTTAGGTGGCATGTTTCCTATTAGAGCTATTTCTCTAAAAGCCACAATAACAGACAACTATAAATTGATACTCACCAAATAAGAGAGTCTATAAAAATGGAAACCTTTCATGTAAGAGTCATCCCACGAAAGATTCATCAAAAGGTGAATTTGGCCCAGAAAGCAGTAGAACTCAAACAATAGTTTCTATGCCAACCCATATTATCCAGGGAAGGACCAGGAAAACACAAAGTTTTAGAGACTGACACGAGTATTCAGGCTAGTTATTCAAAAAGCTGGCAAAGCTTTCTATTTCCTCTAGTTGCTATTTGCCTTTCAAAGATACCAGGTATTTCTATTCCAGGGTCTAAGACTGGTACAAAGAAACAGAATCACAGAATGATATGGGGTTGGAAGGGA
>VXAK01000951.1:19282-36045 GCA_013399435.1 Arenaria interpres
TGACCTCTCTCGACCTGCTGGTCACACTCTTCTTGATGCACTACACTAAGCACAGACTTTCTTCCAACCTTTCCCCAGGCTACAGTTTATACACATGCCTTCAGGAATGTGCATCTAATTATGGAACATTTCTATTCCATAAGGTACATCAATGCATTCAGACCAGCCGAGTCGCAAGTCGTTCAGCAGTCTCTCTCCTGTCCTTACAGGATGAATGGCGAGAAGGTATAATGATGCCACAGGATGACTTGAAAGGAAGTAACACCTCAAAGAAAACTCATTCTCTCCCCACCCTTCAGTACAACATAAACTATATAGATGTACATCAGATATCAAAGCCAAATACCTAATGGATTCCAAACACCATAGTCTGTGTTTAGCTCAAATTAAACATTAATTACTTATCTATTATTAGCATTTCCATTTGCTCAAAATGTATTTTCACACCCCTCCCCAATAAATTCCAGCAAGAATAGTCAGAAGTGACCTTGTAATTAAAAATATATATATAAGCACATACAGAAAATTAACCATTGCCCAAAGCATAGAGATCAAAACAAAGCATCAGAAAGAGTAAACTACAGCTTGTCAGCTGAAGTGGTAGATAAAAATAAATGAAGTCTTAACCTTTTAGATAAACTGCAAATGTATTATGATTCAAATTTCATAAACTCCAATATAGTAGTCTGAAAATAATCTGAAGCCTGAGCTTAGGAAAAAAGAAAAAAGGCAGCAGCTTCAGAACTGCCTTTTAGACTTTTGTATATACTGTCACACAAGTCAGATGGCTTATTTCACATTTTCATTAACCTCAATCCAACCCACTTGTGCAGGTTAATGAAGAAGGGCAAACATTAGCTAATGTTATACATGAACAAATTAAGTCAAAGAGGTCCAAGTACAGGAGAATGGGTACTGTACTTTCTGTCACTTGGCCACTGAACCAGTTGTTACAGGGAACAACTAAAACATTCTCAAATACTTTTGCAGACCATCAAACTAAGCTGATATTCAGTAGGAACTCACTGCAGTCACAAAATAACCCTACCTACTGTCCTTACTAGCAGCTTCAACAATGAAACCAAGAATGCAATCAATACACTAAGGAGACCGTGCCCTCCTTAGAAGCAGATCTTTTCAAGACCCAGGTAAGGCACAATTAAACACTGTGGCAGTAAGGCTTCTGTAGATAAATGTGGAAAAAACTACTGCGAATGCAGTGCATTTTAGCTCAATAGTGCCTGAAGTGTTCATTTCCGAAAAAGATTTCCTAGCTTCCCAAGGAAATCTAGTTCTTGGACTCTAGTCCCAAGTTGAGTGCACCAAACTCATGACATTTTATATAAAAATGGATTATTTTAGATAATGAAGAACTGGAGATAGCTAGAAATAAATACTGAAGAAGTAATTATTAAAATAAAAGATTGTTGTCCTAAGTTAGTATCTATTTCTTCTTTAACATACTCTGGGGAAGCCTGCAGGAAACGATAAACCGCTGAAGTCCTCAACTCTCTCCCAAATTACCCCAGCAAACTAAAAAAGCAGCTAACCACCCTCTACATTTATATTATTTGCATGTATGGTTTACAGCCTATTTCCCTAAATTCTTCTGCCTG
This sequence comes from Arenaria interpres, assembly GCA_013399435.1. Classification (NCBI taxonomy): domain Eukaryota; kingdom Metazoa; phylum Chordata; class Aves; order Charadriiformes; family Scolopacidae; genus Arenaria; species Arenaria interpres. Next base: position 20,899 of record VXAK01000951.1, read on the forward strand.
TGCTAATTTATATTCAGGTTGTCCCTAATTTTGTTTTACAGTTTCTGTTTTATTAGCCATCCTGGGAAGCTGGAGTAAGACATGATTCATTAGGCTTATTATTCTTCAATGACATATCTGACACCTCTTTCACTTTCTGCATGTTTACCAACTGACCATTAGCTTCAGTTGAATACTTACAATGAGAAGGCGACAGCTCAGTACACACATTCCTTTAATCTTAAGTCCCTGTATGACAAAGAGATTATCAACCAGGACAGGGAAAATAATTCCTGCTTCATTTCCCCAATTCTCTAATCTTTTAAAAAAAAGTCTGAATATTTTCAAGAAATCAGTCATGATTTGCAGCATGAAAATTGACTACAGGTTTCCAGAGACCAAAAGAATACTCACTGAAGGAAAAAAAGGGGGGAGCAGATCAGTTAAGAGCGGGAGAAAAGAAAACAGCCAAAGTATCTGACTGTTGAGGAAAGCAGATTTAACATTTCCTCCAGACAGGCAGGGCTTGCACAGAAGAGACCAAGAGATTAGAACTAGCCAATGATTGTGCCCTCCTCCAGAATGGCAAACTGGACACTAGTGTAGATAAAAGTGCCCGGGTCAGCCTTGAGAAACATCTTGAGACAGGAAGTCTATGAAATTACCATCAGCTTTTGAGACACAGTAACATTCAGCCACTAACAGTGGATCATATTCCACCTGGGAATTCCAAGCGGAAAGTAACTAACGGGGGAAAAGTTCTCAAGTTCTCTCTATTATTATATTATCTCTAATGACAATTGCAAGATTGCAAAATCTGAAAGCCATCCAACCCACAGGCCTAGCTTGGTTTTGAAAGATAAGCAGCTGCAGCTTCCATTACAGATGCTCAGTGTTTCTGAAAATTGAGATTCTGATGTAGTACTTAAGAAAACCCAAACAAACAAACTTCCTCTCAATATATTGAGATCAATTTCCTTCCTCTCAAATAAACAGTAACTCAATTAATGCAAGAAGTTTCTCTGGTCTTGTTTTGAGGATACTTATATTTGTTTAGAATATCAAGTCACCATCACCTGAAAGCTAGAGAGGAAGCCAGCAACTGAAAATATATTACTTCCTCAGAATGATGAATAATTTATATCTGATTTGCTTTGCCAACACTGAAAAGGTAAGCAGGGTGAATAGATGGTCATTACTGAGGCACACAGTCATGCTGTATTGTCTCAGACAGTTACTGCTGTATGAAAAAACAACCTTAAGTCCAGAGCCAGCACTTAACTTCCACCATTTGCCTATTCGCATCAGTATCGGCTTGTTTTACCAATAATTGACAGCTTTAAGAATCATTTACACATTACAGAACTCCTGCGCCTTCTCAACTGAATGGCTGCTGAAATATATTCAAGAACTGAGAAATGGTTTTGACGTATAATTCCTATCAAAACAGTTGAGAAATACAAAATTAAGTTCTTCTGCACTGTATTCTGCTCCTTTGAATTCTTCTTTGGAGGCACATGCCTACATTTGCATTCACACTTTTCATTTCCACACATCCCTCCACAGTACCATTCTTTCTTCACCCTTGTTTCTTTCTTCAACATTCAGTTTTACCGTTACTCAGCTCCTACCTGCCTCTGCCTTCACATCCTCCCACACTCACACAGTTTCCTGTCTAAATACGCAGTTTTATCCTTGAAACAGCAGTGAATTTCATCTGCTGAAATCTTACGTGAAACTTAAGAAACTCTATACAAACAATAAAGTATTATAGTGAAAATTTAAACATGTTGCAAATGAGTTGGGAGAGTTGTTCCTTGCAGACCACACTATTTCTAATGTTTCATTTTTTAGTCCTTGATGCATTAAAAAAAACCCCTAAGTATTACTTCTAGACTCTAATTATCAATAGAAATGTTCTGTCTGAAGCACAGCCATTACACTGATGTCAAGGAACTTGTAAGTGCCACTGCAAGTGAAATACCTGACAAGTAGGGTCCAGATCCATTTTTCTTCTGAGGAATTTCTCCACGTGTCCAATTGTTGCCTCCCCTGAAACACGCACAAACTTCTTTTCCAAAGGCTGCAAAGAATAAATATGAGATTTTAAGACAATGTGCATTTCCAGCCATTATCCCTCATAAACCCCAAACCCAAGTGGAAGCCCAAGAACAGAGGGAGACAGTTCAAATTTTTGGACCCTTTTCTAATCTACTTCCACATTACCTCATTTGGAAAGGACTAAATATGTCTAAGACTCCAGGTTCAAACTTGCTGCTGGTTAAAACAATATTTAAAAATTACCGACTGCAGTTCTATTTCACTTTTGATGTACTGGAGAATGATATTTGCTATTAATTCCACACAGAAATTAGTATTACACAGTATTTTAAGAATTTCTCCCCACACAATCGTTTACTCATCAGAAACACAGGAACTATTTCCTACAGTTTCCTTATTTTCCCCAAATCAGGCTTGTGTACCAAACATGATTCAGATAATTAAACCATGCTGCACTTTATAATGCAAGGAGCTTAAATACTTCAGCCTTCTAGAAGTATTTCTATATTATGGCTTAGGCTGGAACCAACTTAATAGCTCATGAAATTCCAGAACCAATTGTATTATGCCACTATGCAGAACACAAGGGCAAGACTGGTCTGAAGGCTTTTTTATATCATTTCTAAATACTTTCACAGCAAGGACTGCAACGACAAGACATCTGTTATGCCAGCTTCAAAAATTTTAATGGATTTCTCTTCTACGGATAAAATTTGAAACAGCTGACTGGTGATAGGGGCAGCTAAGCCAAGAGGCACAAAGGCAGAGCAGATGACTGCATTCAGTGTGATAAATGGATTACCTTTTGTGTCAATTAATTGGATTTTTATGTTGACTTCTGAACAGCTGTGATTTACTACACAGGTTCATCATATTCTTTTAATTTGAAAGAATTGTGAGAGGGTCATGGACTACCCTTGAATTCAATCATGAATTTAAATATGTATCCATGATAACTGTAGTTTTGGAACAATAAGTTTGATTTATTCATCTACAAGAGCTAGAAACGCCAGTCAGACCTGATCTAAGGAACCATGCTGCCACAAGCTTGATGATACTCAATTTATGCTTGCTGCATGTGTAACTCACAGCTTATGGCCACAGACCTTGTAAGCTGTTCTCTCCCTGCCATCCCCACTTAAAAAAAAAAGAAAAAAAGAAGAAAAAAGGTTAAAAAGCCTCTATAGATGAAGTTCAACATCTAGAAAAATAAGAAAGAAAAATAAGACAGATAAACATGTAACTGAGCACAGAGCAATGGCAAAATTGGATCAGGGTATTTTTTGTGAGAAGTGGATATGAAAGAGGATTTGGAGGTTGATGAGTAAACCTCTTGGTCATGAAACAGAATAGAGAAGCGTGAAGATATGAGGTGTAGTGAAGAAAATAAGGATAGAAAGGAAGAAGAGAGTGAAATTGAGGGGTTAACATACAGCAAGGATTCTGAAAATGCTGTAGAAAAATACCAGTTAAAAGATGTGGTATTTCTTAAAACCCACATAGATGATAAAGAAGTTGAAATATGCACGTAGGCCAGGTGACACTTTAGTCTATGCATAGTAGGATTATTTGCAGCACAGAACTATTCACTGCGAGTGTTGGTTGGCAGCCCTTCACCTTCAACATCCTCAAAACACTACAGTTAAAGTGAGCAGAAATATTTATGGCTTAAAAGGAAAAAAACAACAACAAGAACTTACACACAAAAAAAAAATCCCTTTCCTGAAATGCTGGGCAGGTGTCAGGGTGTAATCGATTAAGAAAATTGACATTTTCAGACAGTGCTCCCCTCTTACACACTAATTTTGGTTTAGGAAACTATATTCACATTTCAACTCTGTGAAAATTCTTATTTCTGTATTGAAAGGTTTCAAATTGCCTCCTGAGTTCTGCCATAACAAATGTAAGTACTATTTAAAACAGCATGAATAACTGCAATCAAATCAAGCAGTTTAGATTTGTGCCTAAAAACACGCTGATTAGAAATCAACTCAGCCAAAAACATGAAGGAAATTAGTAAAATGGCACAATCAGGACAATTCACATTTAAGTTACTAACATGCTTTTTTCTCAAATTCTTCAACAGCAAAACTTTCCTGCTAACTGTATCCTGCTAACGTGAACCATCTTTCACATTCTGCGTGCCATTCCATCTTTTGAGTCCCACATTTCCAATACAATGAAGATTAAATGTAACATATACCGAGTAATTTTAAATTATATCCCCTTCTTGTCCTTGAAGAGCCTTGTTTTCTAAATATTTTGCCAAAATAGTGGAATGACACGCTCTGTGCATCTCTAATTCAGTATATGAAATCATGAAGGAAGCAAACAACGTGCAGTTCCTCTATGAATTTGTACCAAAGCAGTAAGATGACCTGGATTGGAAGAAAAGCCATATTCTTTAGCAAGGATGGGGAATGCTATTTCTTGTTTACAGAACAGCCACCGTTCAGACAGCAGACGTTGTTAGTGAAGGGATAGAAAAAAAAAGAATAAACTTTCTGCTGGCTAAAGAAGTGCATTGTGCCACCCAGACAGTTTGTGGGTATTTTTTTTCGGTTATGCCTAAGCACATGGTAATTTATTACACTATTGATAAACCTCAGGCTGTGTTTCTTCTGAATAACCTATGCAAGCTTTCCACTACAATTAAATAATCTTCTTCAAAACCCAGTATTTTAGACAATGTCTACCCCTTTGTTCAGGATTCCAGTGAAAGCCATAGCGGTGCACCTTTTGGAGAGATGCAAGAATAACAAGCTAGAATCACCTAGGTGAAATTTCATCTGTATCATTCCCATTTTCCCACGCAATTAATTACGGAGCCTCAGAAGCTCTCTTACTATTGTGTGGTGCTATGCAATAGTAGGTTTGAAAGTACTCTGTAATCCAAGGTTGGTTATTACTATGGCTGATGAAAGTTCAGGCTGTGCTCAGTGTAAGAAAAACAAACTAAATTAAATACATTCAGGTAATACATATTTCTGAAGTAAATCATAAGAGAAAAATTTAAATCACATCTGCACCTTAAAATTCCCTGTGCCTTCGTTAGCTCTGAAAAACAAGAGAAGAGTAAACACAGTCAATAGTGCTAAGGTTAACAGTTTTCAACACCCTAAAGCTCTTTGTTATAATAGTGACTTACTAATTTAGTGGTCTGCTATATCAAGTTTATTTTTCAAATCAGGCTCCTCCTTTCATTAAACTCTAATACATGAAATAATATCATACTGAGTTTTTATATCTTTCTCTCCTACCCTTTATTTGGTACTCCATTTTTCTTGGGAATTCAGTTATTTATGAATTTAAGGTTTGTCTGCATGAAACAGAAAAAAACAACACAACCTAAAGCCATTTTTATACATAACATTCTTTTTCATAGGAGTAGGTTTTAACATTAATGCTGCTTAAACATCCATACTTCATCATCCTTGATATTTGGAACTTTAACAGACAGTACCTAAGAAGTTGCTGACAGAACATGCCCAAACACCAAAGAGGCTTTCTGGGCCAGTTGTTTGCCTTCCAGACTATTTGTAACACAGAATTAATGCTAATCCTATCTAGGAACTCAGGAAAGCAGCAGGTGTTTCTCTGGAAGGTGAAATACACACAAAGGTGGCAAATGACCAAATTCCCAGCTGGCTTCAGCAGAGTTTCATTAATGTCTAAGCGCATGGTATACTACTGACCATCTATACTCTACATCTTTGTCTTGTAGCGCAATGTATAAATTTCCTCAAAGTAAGACCAATTCATGATGTTTTACTATTCTTGCATTACATTAGTAAGGTATGTATGTATGAGAGGAAAGGAAAAAAAAAAGCATTATTTCATAGCACTGGAGAGGACAAAAATCAAACACCACTATAAATTGACTATACTTCTACTGGCCATTTGATATAGCAAACATGTTTTTGTAATGCTTCTGCAGAGCACACGTTAAGCATGGCACTTACTGTAACCACGCACCTCCACCTCTGTGTACCAGCTATCAAACTAAGTAAAACTATCATCAAATTCTGTCACTGAAATGAAATGTAAAGTTACTAACAAACATAGAAAAGCTTTTCCACTACAGCTGTCATTGTCTTTGATGGAGTTCCACAGCCAATTAGATAATAAGTTATTAGATAATAACTCTAACACCACAATACAGACAAACTTTCAAAGTAATAATTTCTGCTGGCTAGTTCAAAGTATTCCAAGTTTTCTTTATCTAAAAGAGCTTTCTTAAGCTCTCATCACCAAGATAAGCTCTTTGATTTTTGACTTTTGAAGAGGAAAATATATTAACCTTAAAACATATAAAGTATAAAAGAAGATCAAAGATTAAAAAGTCACTAAAATAAATTGCAAAGTAGATGCTGTTAAAGCATTACCTTTTTTTTTTTTTAACTAGAAACATTCTGTGCTTCCCTCCATATACGTTAACAAAATCACAGTGGACAGTTTCACATAGTATAGATGGTATTTGCACAGTATTACCTGTTTTGCTGTCAACACTGGAATGGAAGCTTGAAATACAACTACCAGAAAAACAAACACAACAATATGGATTCAAAAGTCACCTTGTTTCACAAACAGCCAGATACATTTATACTAGTTTTGAGGTCTAAGTTGCCTAACAACTTCCCTTTTGCTCTGAAAAAAGAAAAATGTGCTTGCTGAGAATCACCTGAAGGGGGGAGGAAGTAACCACGAGACTTTCAGAGTGGAGATCTAAAACAAAGTACCTTCACTACAACGAATTCAAACTGTATCTAATCCTGCAGCCAGGAAAATCTAAGGAAGCTTTCCTATAAAATCACCAAGTGTTCCAATCTGAAAGGGATATCCTTTAAACCAAAATCTCTAATTCCTGTTTTAAAAGTTATTTTACAGTGAAATTATCATCGAGGAAGGCGGGGGGCCGTTGGTATAAAAGCATGCTCCTATGCCCCTTCTCTCTATGTGCTCCCTCTGCCACCTGCCGGGCAGCACAGCAGCGGCCAGTACCACTACCCATCACAGGTCCCTCAAACTCATATCTAGTGCTAACTATAGGCACAGCTACAGTCCAGGCAAGGCAATAAAATAACAGCATATACATCCCTAACACAACAGAAACGTAAGGTGAATAGCATTAGATTGACTCTTTTTCTACCTAGTTTTTAGTCAAAGCATTTTATCTAATGTCTGTATTTATCCATTTAATCACATTTAACTCAATGCGGTAAAAAGCATCCTGAGCATCAGGTCACTGGGGCCCTGTACTAATTACATCATGTATTTTATACCACATTCATTTAAAGAGAAAAAACCCTTTATAACTACAATTAAAAGCTACATTTAAATTAAGTTTTGAGTGTACAATACACAATGGTCACAGGCTGAGCAGCTATATAATGTCTTTGCTTTCCCCTCCTGTTCAACACATGACTCTTGGCTTTACTTACGGCAAACCTGCTCTTTATGCAAAAGCATTAATTTCCTCGGTCTCATTTCTTCAACACATGAATGTATTTCTATACCATTCTCCTCAGCAGAATGGCAGCATAATACTTTGTTTAAAAAGAGGAACCAGAGACAGACTGTGTTGAAAGGTAACCAAGAATGGCAAGTGCCCAATTTGGGACATCCAAAATTGGCTTTGTCTGCAGAACACTTGACTCTACAGTTTTAGTCATGACTCCCACTGCTTTCAGCTGTGCTTGTGAGCATTCAGCACTTCTGCGAGTCAGGCATACAGAAAATGAACACTGAAATTAAGTCAGGTATGTGCATTTGCAAGGACATTCTATAGAACAGTCAGGGATTGTTTCCTAGAGATTTCGCTCAAAGACCTTCTCTTTTCTTCCTGCAATCTCACTTCTTATTCATTTAAAGAAATAAAGTTGTGATGTGATGTGAAGGACAACAAACTAAAAGCCCACCTGCCCAGCCAAAATTTATCCATGGAGGCAATCTGTTCTGTATTCAGAATACAGTAAAACACAGTGGAAACACTGGACATAACGTATGAAAAGATTAGGACACGATGCCTACAAAGAGTGAGGCTGAATCAAGGTGGTATGCCTTGCTGCTAGAATTTCCCAATTTCTGATGGCTTGACTTCACATCATTTGTGTAACAGTTGGCTGTGATTACATATCGGAGTTCTCTGAACATTGTTTTCAGGCACAATCTGGGTAGAGGGGTGAGAGTTGCAAAAGCCAAGCTGCTCCCTCCCCCAGCCTGCAGCTGAGGTTCTGCACCGTGTGGTGCTACCAGAGCATTTACAGCTTTCAAGCCTTTCTCAATTAGCCTCTCTCAATCATTAACATATAAATCTGCACTCGGCCAAAGCAATGCAATTTCTCCTCTGTATTCCTGAAAACAACTCAAGCGTTTGGGCTGGATTTCTCCCTCACAATCCATGGCTAAAAGACAACTCCTGATACAAAAGCTTCAATGTAATTCATTAAAGTCTGGGAAACAGTCAGGTAAATTTAATAGTAGACCACCTTATTACCCCCACCTATAACATTTACAGGAACACTGCTCTTGCTGCCCAGGTTGTAGTTGCAGTCCCCGAGTCATATGAGCAAGTCCTGACATAGTCAGCATTAACTGTACTGCCACCTACAGAGATTAGGAAGCATAAAAGGCAGGTATTTCATCATTCAGTTCACTGAGACTACACTACTTCGTTAAAAATAAAAACAAGTGAATTTTAAAACCACTTTTAGGAAGCTGTTTTCATAGGAAGACACCTTAAACATATGATCTGCCTCACCTAGCTATACATAGTTGACTGTCATCATTGCACTGTAAGTTAAAATGAGGAAATGCACATTTGATGACAATTAAAAGCCAGTAATGGTCCAACACACACAAACAGCAGGTCAGCCACCTGCTCTTATATTTGCCCACAACTCACCCAATGAACTCCAGAAGTATGGAGATGTCAAGTTCTGGTGGAATCCGGAACACGGAGCCCAGAACTTTTCGAGGTCTTCCTCTGCTCACTGGAACTGGCTGTGGGACAGCTGAAATATTCAAACAGCCAAGATACAAACACAACTTGAAATAAAAGCAGCCCACGACACTAACATGCACCAAGAAAAACAGATGGGCTCATAAGAAAAAAGAGCCCATGCAATTCACCCTATTTTTTTATGACTAAATCAGCTCCTTACACATTTCATGCTGTGTATCTGAACCAGCCTTTTATTAGCTTTCAGCATGGCAATCCTCCAAAAAGCTGTTTATTTGATAGTAAGACAAAAAATAATTAGAATAATCCCTCATCTGTCAACAGACTCTGATCTTATTTTTATTACTTTGTAACATGTATTACATGTTACATTATTAAGGGCCACAAAATAAAATCAACATGTATTTTATATATATTTTCTGGTTGTAGGCAAAATATAATTTGTTTTAAAACCCAGATCATGGTTGGATTTTAAGTGGTACCAGTTCCATCTATTTTTCTATTCTGAGAACTGTGACAAGTTACAGTAATCAGATAGTTAAGAATCCCACATTTCCAATACTATATATCTTCTTCAGTTGTGAGCTCATATTTCAAGGAAAGCCCTTAACAACAAATAGTATAGTAAATATTTCCTTAACAGTGTCCTCTAAAGTGATTACAGCTCACCTGGTTTGGGCACTTCTAATCCTCTTTCTTTGTAGAAGTCATGCATTTGTTTTTTCTCTCCTGAAAAAAAAAACAAACCACAATACAGATTGGAACGTTATTTCAGACGCTGAGAAACTATCCATATAGTTTCTATTAGTCAGAGTAGTAAAAACCTTCCAAGTTCCTACAGACCTTCCCCATGACTAGTATTCCATAGGAGGCTGAGACATTTAAGACGCCCAGATTAAGAGTTTGTTAGTAAAAACTGGGAAGGAATTAGAGAAACTGGCCATAAATTACACTGAAACAGCTGCAAGAACTAGTATTCTTCTAGCTGTCATGACTATTTTTATACAATCCATAGGCTGCCATGGCTCTATTTTTATACCATCTATAGTCCATATATACCCATTGGATGTGTATATTTCACTCAGTCTACACAGGTGGACCTTGCAGATTCACTGGCTCCCAAAGTTCAACATAAATGACACCACACAATGAACACATCTAAAATTAGGAAAAAAAAATAAAAGCATTGGAGAGAATCAGTCTTAACAACCTTTTTTCAACTGCGCAAAGTGAACTTATTAGAGGGAATGATATTTTCTGCATGAGGCATGACTATGAAGTATTGCCTGGACACAGCGATACCTGTGTTTCATGAGACAGGGTACAGACCACTATTGAGAATAGCATTTAGCAGCCAAAAAAAACCAGCCAGTTGTCACAGCTAATTCATTAACATTTAAAACCAAATACTACAAAACTATTTTAAAGAATCCATGTAAAAATGGGGCTTTGGATTACTGTTTTCCATTCAGTCTTTTCAATCTCTAAATGGTAATAAAATACATAAAATACAGAACTTACTTTCTTCCAAATTTACAACTAATTTATAGACAATGTCTTGCAGTTGCCGGTCCAGTCTATTAAAAAGAAAAAAAAAAGAAAGCATCTTAGGTGCAAGACAGAATGGTTTTCATTAAACTGTAACAGGAATGCCAAATACATCACTGAAATGTATGGTGAGTAGGACTCAGGAGGTGATGGTCCCCCTGTACTCAGCACTGGTTGGGGCCCCACCCTGAGGGCTGGGTCCAGTTTGGGGACCCTCCCCACAAAAAAGACATGGAGGGGCTGGAGCGGGTCCAGAGAAGGGCAACGGAGCTGGGGAGGGGTCTGGAGAAGAAGTCTGATGAGGAGAGGCTGAGGGAGCTGGGGGGGTTCAGCCTGGAGAAAAGGAGGCTGAGGGGAGACCTTCTCGCTCTCTCCAACTCCCTGAAAGGAGGGGGTAGCCAGGGGGGGTCGGTGTCTTCTCCCAACTCACAGGCGATGGGACAAGAGGAAACGGCCTCAAGTTGCACCAGGGGAGGTTCAGATTGGAGAGTAGGAACAATTTTTCCACGGAAAGGGGTTCTTAAGCCTTGGAATGGGCTGCCCAGGGAAGGGGTTGAGGCCCCATCCCTGGAGGGATTTACAAGATGGGCTGACATAGTGCATAGAGCCATGGTTTAGTGATGGTTTTTATCAGTTAGGTTGATGGTTGGACTTGACAATCTTAAAGGTCCCTTTCAATTCTATGATTCTATAAAATATGACATACATAAATACTGACAGAGCAGCAGCTCCGGATCTTTCTAAATTCATGTCCTGACAGCAGAGCTCCAACAGAAGCCACGTAAGTTAAAAGTGCCGTCCTTCAAGAATTCATGGACAGGTCAAGGACCTAAAACTCAGTTTTTGGAGTTAGTAAGTACACTATGCCAACAAAGCTTTGTTTAAAAGAAAATCAAAGCAGATAGTTAAGCTCTCATATCACCCATAACACTGAGCAAATGCATAAAAATACCCAGGGCAGAGGGTAACAAACCCTTGAAAGGGATACGAACTAGGTAAAACAAGAAATTGAGTATTTTTGTCTTCACTGTTGTGATGAAACTTATATAAACAAAGAACACAACGCACTCCTTGTAACTGTTCCTTCATTTGAAAGCAGAACACACTACAAGTCTGCAAAACAAAACATTTAAAAGCAAGCAGCAAAACCTGGGAAAAAAAAATAATATATCTATAAAACCAGCATGAACTTATTACCTGATATTATAAAGGGGCTGCGTCTGATGTACAACGATATTGCATTTTGGACATCTGTTGCTATAGTAGAAGTGTCTCACTATGCAGCTTTTACAAACTGTAAAGAAAAGATACCCCATAAAAGTCACACAACCAGATGCTATTATATAATGGACAAGCAAGAGGAGCGATTACACCCAGACTTCTCAAATAAAATTTGTCAGAGGCAAAACGAAGCAAGTCTTTCAACTTTCAAACTCAAGTGAACAGCAGCCCTCTGCTTGCACAGGATACAACAATCCTGAATATTCAATCAGGATTATTCCTATGAGTAATCCTAATCCAACTGACGGTAGGTGTTCACTATTGTAACTGTGTTGCCCACAACAGAGTAAGCTAGGGCAATAAAATACCGACTGCTGCAGACAGAAGGAAAGTACCCTACAAACAGTTTCAGTAGAAGAATCAAGGTAAGAAGTTGTAATTCTGCCATTTTCATTGTACTTTACAAATTTGGAAAGAAAGCTAATGAGTGGAAATATCTAGAATAACTAATTTACTATCAAGTCAGCTCCGTATCAGCCTGAACACATCAAACTTTTCAAAATTTACAAGGAAACTTCCAAGAGATCACCACAGTTGCACTTGCAACAATATGCTGTCCTTAACAACAGTTATGCATTTTCCTAAATTAGAAACTGCACAGAACATAATGATGCATGGCATGCATCAAACTAGTAAGCAGTGTCCCGTAAAATAAAAAAAAAAAAGAAAGAGAGAAATGGAAAGATGGGGTTTCCCTCTATGTAGTATTAATGGCTGGAAGGCCTAGGAAAACAAGATTCATGATTTCAGGTGGGGACGTGGGTGTGGCTGAAAGTCAGCTTCACAGAAAGGGTTTTATTAGCTTTGAGAGAAAATAGTTCTGTTAGCAACGGGAAAACCGTTAGCGCAAGACAAGGATCAAAGAGAAAAATAACAAGACAAGACAGTTTTTTATTATCCATCCATTTCTAGTCATCAGGTTATAGACTAACTGTTCCAGGGGTGCATGTAACCGTTTCTGGACTGGTATTTCCACACAATCACTTACTGAGTTTTGTGAACTTACAAGCTCATATCAGCAACAGTTTAGGAAACTCTCAAGCCCATTATGAGCAGGGCCACTCAACTTTCTTTTCTCAGTTACATATTCAAATTCCTAGAGCCTACATAAAAAAATAAAATAACAACAATAATAATGTAGTATGTAGTAGCTCTGCTTTTGTTTTACTTCTTCCCCCTTAACCTGGGAAAATAAGCTGACTTCATGATTGACTGATTTCATGATTTTCTGATGCTTAAAATATTCACAAATGTATTTTCCTTAAGGAACAGAACAAACGCAACACACATTTATGTCAAACAGAGAATTATCTTTGTGAAGCCAGACCATCTCAACAGCTGATTTTTGTTTGACTGTGCAAGCAAACTCTTAGAGTAACAGTATCAATACTTACAGGTGTGCAGACATTCTGTAATAGTTGTAGCATCAATAAAGTAACCTTTGCAGATGGAACATAGGATGTAAGGGGTCAACTCCGCGAGGTTGATCATACGCTACAAACAAAGACAGTCTGTAAGAGTTTGAATGACAGCTAAGCCATGAAATTTCCTGATTGCAGCTTCCAAAACTGTCACAGCCTTAACTGAGAAAAAAAGTCTGGATCAACACGCTGCAGAAATGGGTTTTCCAAAGAGGTCAGTCATTCCTCATGGATAGCTCTTTTTAAAGTATTTTCATCTAGTCTTCTAAATTGACCTTTTTGTGAATGGAAATCTGAATGGAATCCGAAAAGCAAACTAAAACCAAACCTTTTGGAAAAGTTCTTTTGGATGAACTCTTTAATGAGTATCAATCTGCAAGCTTGAATTAGATACTGGTAGCAAATAATATCATTATTTAAAAAACGCTCAGTAAGCATGTTGGGGCCCCCAATCAAGTGGGTTTGATTAATAACTAGTGCCGTCTCTTGTTTCTACACACAGTTAGGGATCATACAAATCCATATGGATGCAAAGACTGAAATTTCACTGCTCTGAATTTTGGTTATGAAGTACCTTTATCAGGAATGCATACAAGCAATTTCACAACTACTTTCCTGTCGGCAGTCTGCTATTTCAGAAAAGAACAAATTTCTTCTATAGCAATGATCTGAGATCTGTCTGAAAGAGGTGACACATGAGGTTTTTACATTCTGTTTCCTCTCGTCTCAAAGCCAGACTAAGGGGCTTTTTTTCTCCTCAATGACACCACTCGTTTCACCCACACACCACCATTTATCACCCTCTCAGCTATGCCAAGAGTTTGTAAGGGCTTCATTTAAACGAGACAGACGAAGTGAGCTTGGGTAATAATAAAAAGCCTATTATCATACGGCTTATGTTGCCTAAGCAAGGGTCCGGATTTGCACCTGGAAGTTTTCAGAAGTTCCCAAAAGCCTGTAAACTGAAGTCGGCTGCTTATAGGACCTGCCTGAAAACCACCGGTTTCTGCAAACGCCAGGCCTCACCTGCGGCCGTTGCCTTTCGCACCCAGCTGCCTTCCCGCCCCCCTCAGGCTCACACCGCTCCGGTCGGGGCCGCCCCCACCACCCCAGCCTCCCCACAGGCCCCAGCCTCCCCGCCATGGCGGCGGCGCGGGGCACGCCGGGAGCGGGGCCTGGCGCGCGAGGGGGCCGTTTGGCGCCCTCGCCTCAGGGGCCGCCCCCCACCCCCCCGTACCTCCCGGTCGTCGTCCGAGTCAAGCTCCCCGTCGTCCGTCCCGAACCGAGCCCCGGGGTCCCCCTCGAGCTCCTCTTCCTCCATCTCCTCTTCCTCGTCGTCTTCGTCGTCGTCCTCGTCGCCGCTGGACTCGGAGCGGCTCCGCTCGAACTCGAAGGGGAGGGAGCGCGACCCCGAACAGCTGGGAGCCCCCTCCATCTCCTGGTCCTCGTCGACTGGGGCCGGGGCTGGGCCCGCGCCTGCTCCCTCCCCGCCCGACAGCCCCGAGGCGGCAGAGCCAACGTCCACCTCCATGTCCGCGGTCTCGGGGCGGGGAGCGGGGCAGACGCGGGACCGGCCGTCGGCCGCCCGCAGGGCACGGCGGGAACGGTAGTGCGCCAGCGCCGCCCCTTACAGCGCATGCGCGGCGCCGGCGCGGGGTATGCTGGGAACTGTAGTTTCAGTGGGCGCGCCACCCCGCCTGCGCTGACACTCAACGCGCCAGAAATGTTAATCGCCTGCAGCTCTCTCTTCTTACAGTGTATTTACACTCCTCGTTCCTCTGGCTAAGAATTAAGCGACTCGCTAACGAAGCGCTGGCAAACGTTTAATTTATCACGAAGAGCGTCTCAATCACAGAAAACCAGTTTCATTAAAAAAAAAAAAAAAAATTTTTCAGA